>JAVSCE010017879.1:0-22896 GCA_032199065.1 Smutsia gigantea
GCAAAATATGTAACATAAAATTTACCATTTTAATGAGTTTTAAGTGTACAGTTCTATGGCATTACATACACTTATATTGTTCAGCAACCATCAGCACTGTGCTTCCCAGGTTCTTAATCAGAGATGATAATGGCTGGAAGGGACCATAATAACCATTTGTTCCAACCTTTCTTTTGCAGAGAAGAGGGAATCAGGCCCACAGAGAGTCAGTGACCTGCTAAAGGTCATAGAGCAAGTTGGTGGCAGGGCCTTAGCTTAGTGCAGTTCCACATGGCCCCACCAGTAGACTCAGGCAGGTGGCCCCCTTTATTGATAGCAGGATCAAGGAGTGACATAAGTATTTGAGATGCTTTTCTGATTTTCTAAAAAATCAAGTAAGCAATCAATCATTATGCTTTACAGCCAGAAGGCCCTTCAGACACCATCTAGTCCAAATTCCCAATTTAAAATAATTGGCTCCATTTGCTATTTCTAAGTCCAAATTGAACTACAAACGTTCTAATTTCTAAAGTCTGGGCAAATTCTTCCCCAGCCTGCCTTCCACTGACTATGACATTCCATGGTGGAAACCAGGTCCTTTGTGGGTGGCTGTTATTAATAAGCTTTCCTTGGGATGTTTACAGTAACTGCTGTGACCTAAATAAGATTGCTTATATTGTTTTTCCCCCACAGAAGCAAGAACGTTTTTAAAAAGTGTGTTCATCCCCTCTCATACCATTCTGCTTACCCGTGACTCAAAGAACTGAACATTGCTTTTTTTCCTATTTATGAATTAGATGAAGAAACTTTCATTTGAAGAGGTAGAGTATTTCTACACAAGTTAAACATGTGAGGCCTTTGTATGACAGAATTACTTTTTATTGGAGTAGAGGTTCATGACACTATACCATGTATTATAGCATGATCCTTTTTAAAAACTGTATTTTATTTCTAATTGTGATAAACTATGCATAAGATAAAATTTCCCATCTTATCCATTTTTAAGTGTGTCATTCAGTAATGTTAAGTATATTCACACTGTTGTGCAACAGCTCCCCATTCCTTCTGCCCCCAGACCCTGGTAACCACTGTTCTCTCTGCTTCTATGAATTTCACTATTTTAGGTACCTTTTACGAGAGGAACCATGCAATATTTGTCTTTCTGTGACTGCTTTCTTTCATTTAGCATAATGTCCTCAAGGTTCATCCATGTTGTAGCGTGTATCAGAATTCCATTCCTTTTAAATACTGGGTAATATTTCATTGCATCTATAGATAGATATAGATATAGATGAAATTTATTATAGGAATTGGCTTATGTGGTTATTGAGGCTGAGAAATCCCATGTGCCATCTACAGGCTGGAGAACCAGGAAAGTCAATGGAATAATTCAGTCCAAGTTTGAAGGTCTGAGAACCAGGGGAGCTGATGGTATAACTCCCAGTCTGATTCAGAAGGCCTGAGGGTATGACGCTGGTGTAAGTCCCAGAGTCCAAAGGCCTGAAAACTTGGAGCTCTGATGTTCGAGGGCAGGAGAGGATGGATATCCCAGCTCAGGGAGAAAGACATTGCCTTTCCCCCACTTTTTTGTTCTACTGGGGCCCTCAATGGAGTGGCTGATGCCTGCCCACATTAGTGAGGGTAATCTTTACTTGGTCTACTGGCTCAGATGCTAATCTCTTCTAGAAACACCCTCACAGACACACCCAGAAATAATGTTTTGCCAGCTATCTGGGCATCCCTTAGCCCAGCCAAGTTGACACATACAGTTAACCACCGCATATGTATATATTGCATTTTGTTTATTCATTCATATGTTGATGGATATTTGAGTCACTTTCACTTTTTAGCTATTGTGAATAATGCTGCTGTGAACATGGGTGTTGATCTTTTATTTTTTTTAATTGATGGGAGAGGTCGTTTTGACATCCTCTATGTGTTTCCTCAATGTTTAGTCTTAGGTCATCAAAAACACATGGTGCATGAGGTGAAGGAAGAGCCCAAATCATCAGGGACCTGGAGCACTGAGTTGTTTATCCAATGACTTGCATGTTTGAAGACAATGAGAATAGCAAATAGGGCTTTTCTTGGTCTTCTTATGTCTATTTAATGTTTATGGTGTGTTTTTGTACAGTGATTTTTTTTTTTGTAGAAATAACTTGGTTCCTTTGTGACAGCCTCCATGACCCTCATCCCTGCATTTGGAGTAGACTGTGCCTTCCTGTGCCCTTTGCAATTTATTTCCATTTCCTTTTGGCTCTGTCTGTCTCTGCCACTGTACTGTAAACTTCCTGACCCTGTCGGATTCCCAGTACCTAGGACAGAGCCTGGCCCATAAAGCAAATGTAATAAATGCTTGTTTGAATAGAAAGTTGACTCATTCTGTCATTTGGAAAATTTTAACTTCCTAGTTAGTCTTGGAACAATTTGACATTTTTATTTGTTTTTCTCTGGTTCTTTTATGTGTGAGACATGGCTTATGTTCAGGAGCACAAATTAGGTTTAAATGTGTGGCAATTAAATTTTTTCCTCAGTCCTTTGTGGGGAGTAGGAGAAACGCTCACTGTGTACTTGTCATCAAATAGGGGAAATAGCCAAGCCTGGACTTTAGTTTTGATTTGTATAGACCCCTCTGATAATCTTCACTGTGCATCCTCCCAGCCGCCTCTGAAGGTGGTGTGCCAGGTAATGAGTGTGGCTTCGGGCTGTGCAGCTGGTGCTGTGAACACTGTATTTGTATCGGGACACAGATTTCCCTCTCCATGCTTTGGCTCCTAAGCCCTGTTTTTCATGCCCCCTGCCATCTTCTGAGCCGTCCCTACCAACTTTATATGTTTCCAGAAATAGAAATCTCCCTAAGTGGACCCTGGTTTCTGATAAAGCCCCTAACAATGTTTAATATATTCTGTTTCCCATTGGTGAGCAGAGAGTGTGCAGATACATTTATTTTCAGGTGATAGACAGCACTTTAGAAACACATGCCTGAGAATCTGGACACCATTCATTCAAAGAGCACCAGCCATCTGGCAGGCTCAGTGCCAGGCACTGGGGAAATGCTGATGAAGAGCAGAGTCCCTGTTCTTGCTTCCATGGAACTGACAGTGGAAAAAATAGGCAAGGAAGCAGTACCCTGGCCAGGGATAGTAGAGAGCTAGCAAAGCTTGTAGGAAAGAAAACTGACCTGACTGGGTGGTAGTAGTAGTGGGAACATTAACCAGACTCCTGAAGGCTGAGTAAGGGTTTGGAAGTTGATAAGAAGGAAGAAAAGTGTCCTGGAAAGTGGGAACAGTACATGCAAAGGCTAGGAGATGAACGAGAACATGGCTTACTTAGAGAACTGAAGGAAGGTCATTATTTCTAAAGGGGTGAGTCACTGTAGTTCCATGGATAGTCGTCGCAAATTGCCGAATTACGCCACTCTTATTTCAGTGGGTATTCTCATGGATTCCAGTTTTAAGCAGGAATATCCAAAGTGCTATTTCTCCATGCTTTCACAAGCAGGTTCCTTAATTGGAAGAAGTATATGAAGAGACAAGCTACTCAGAATTCAAGCAGGCCCAATGATAATTTCATGGATGTGTTAAAATGCCCCCTTTGAACAAAACCATAGGATACTATCTTTTTAAATTCATAGAACTCACTAGATTTTAAGTAGAATCCTATTTGTTGTTGGTTGTTTATTTTTTGCTGCTAAGATCAGAGGCCATGGAGTTCTGTCTGTTGTGGGCTCCATGATTAGAAATCCACATATGTGTTTGCAGTGTGAATTTTTTTTTTATTGATGCAGAAGTGAGAAAGTCTCTTAGCTATTCAAAATATGGGTTGTTTAGCAGCCAGGCACTACCCCCGCAGAAAGCAGCTTAGTCAACTTCATATAAAAGTATGTAAGTTATATGATTAGTATTAGTAGGTCATGAATTTTTATTGAGTCAAAAAGACCACTGCTATTTAACAGATGGAATCATTCTTGACACCTTGGGGTGTAGTCAGGGAGGACACAACTCATTTCTGACTCCAGGTTACATCACTTGTGTAGGCTCTCAGCTTTGACTTCATTAGTTGCATGAAAGTAATGTACTTTCACAAATATTGCCCAGACATTGCCACATAGAAATTTCAGGACAGTTCCATTCATTTCACTTATTCACTCATTGAACATGTATTGGGTTCCAGCGCTGGTGATGCAAAGGTGTACAAGCTGTTGCTGGTCCCTGCCCTCATGGCACTTCACAGTCTAATGGGGAAGAAAGACAGGAAAATAGTTGAGTGGGATAAACACAGTGTGAGCAGTGCTGTAACCGGAGAAGCCCAGGAGGCTGTGTAAGGCCAGGGGAGGGCTGCTAATTCAGCTTTGAAGAGTCAGGAAAGGCTTCCTGAGGAAAGACACTTAAATATGATCAGAAAAATGAGCTAGGAGCTGACTGGGTAAAGCAGAGGGGGAAGAGAATTTCAAGCAGAGGGAACAGCATATCTGAAGGCAAAGAAATGGGAGAAATGGAGGAAAGGAAGGGAGAGAGAGTGCAAATATAAGCATAAATGTGAGAAGGAGAAGGAGAGGCATTACAAATATAAGCATAAATGTGAATAATTGAGTAACTGTTATTGTGGATGGAGAGGCATGAGGGACGCTTCGAGAGGTGGGGTTGAGGGGCAGCACACAGAGATATAGTGGGCTTTATCAGGATGAGGAGGTTAAATTTCACTTTAAATGTATTGGGAAACCTTTGGAGGTTGCATGGTGGGGAGCCCTGTGATCTGATGGGCATTTAAAAAGCCCTGAAAGCAGTGAGAAAGCTGATGCAGTGGTCCAAGCTTAGACTCAGTCAGGTAGGAATGAAGATGGACGATGTCTAAACATTTGAGGGCACTGTTTACAGGTTGGAGGAGACGAGGTTTAGCAGTAATAACGGCATGAGTGGCACATTTATATCTCACTTGATTAAGGAGGAGGAAGGAGTCAAGAATGAGGACTGCCATGTTTCTGGAATCGAGTTCCATCTCTAGCACTTAGAGACCATGTCAAAATGCCATGTCTCTAAATCCAGGTGAGTGTTGAAGTTTCATCAATAAAGCCATCCAATCAAGGTTTAGTAAGGTGCAGATATTAGCACCCTGTATTTCTGAATGGCCTGTAGGTATACCAGACAAAATTCCAAAACCTGAATTTCTTAATGCCTATAGCCTGCAGAAAGTCAGTTTCAAATATCCTTACTATTTAAAAAATATTTTATTTTACAGTAAAAAGGTAAGGGTCTTCTCCATAATAAATACACAGAAATTTGACTTCCCTACATCATGTACTCCAACAAGTACATATTAATGTCTATGTATTTACGTCTCCTCTCTGCATATTCAATCTCTCTTATCTGGAGCTTACTGCTGGGAATTTTATTTTCAAATGAGTACTAAAACAGTCAAAAGTGGAAATCAAATCTTCGAGTAAATGTGTGATTATGGTCCCTACATTACATGGGACTTGAGTACTCGGGTTTTATTTCCTACTTGGCTGTGATGTTGCCTTTTTTAATGCAAGAGAAAAATCACTTAGGAGCCTTGTATCAATACTCGTGTCTGTAAAATGTAGATGATAATGCACGATCCTGACTTAACTTTTAAGGGGTGCTATTATTAACAAGATACTAGCATTTAAGCATTTAGTGTTTATAATAGACCATTCTCCTAAGCACTTAAAGGTGGTTGTCATTGGGGGCGGGCTAAGGCAGAGAATAGAGGCCCCTGAAGAGCTTCTCAGGGAACTTACGTCTGACTGTGGGGCAGACTTATTGCAGTGGGTTGGACTCACATAGTGGGCAGCCGCTGCCGGGGGGACTCCTCTGCTCCCTCCGGGGAGAGACCCCACTCTGCAGAGTCTGGGGCAGCATGGTCTTCTCTCGTTTCACAAACGACAGATGTAAAAGCCAAAATGACAACTAGTAAGAACCCAATTCTTGGTAAAGAGAAATGTACACCTATTGGTGGCTTTCTTGATGAAGGCTGAATTTTAAGGTCAGCCCTGTAAAGTCACACTGCTTTGAAATCAGATGCCATCAGGGGACTGGCGTCTTCTGAATAGTAGAAAGGAAAGCTGGTATTATAGAATGGGTTGAGAGAAATACTTCATTATGCACAAGTATCCACAGTAACATGAAATAGCTAGCAAAACTACAGAGTTCATGGATTTTGTCACTTTGCCATAAGGAATACATACAAATCTGAAAATTTTCTTACTGTTTTTAGAAAAGTAGTCATTGCTAGAATGGTTAGACAAGTGTCACAACGTACCCAGCATACCCTTCCCCCAGAGATAGCCCAAGGTTGGCCCCTGAGGGGTTTATGAATTCTGTGTCACTAGGTCTAATTTAGTGAGTTTTGCTCCAGTGCAATACAAAGTTACTTCAGGCACTGCCCAGGGTCAGTTCCATCTGTGCGTGAACTAGAGCTAAACGGTTTACATTTGAGGCTGTACTAGTGAGTGTTGTCCCAGTAAAGTATCTTGGAATATGCATTTGAGTGCTTTCTCTCAAGAAGACAGTCATATTAAGTCAGAAATGCCTTAGTAAACATGAAGAAATGAAAAAGGTTGTTTATTCTGAAATAAGACTTAAAGTTTATATGGGAAATTTTTACTTCAACTTTGAATGCAAGGATTGTTCATATAAGGTTCATTCAACAAATATTTACTGTCTGTTATGCATGCACTGTTCTAGACATAGGTGATATGGCAGTGAATAAAGCTCAGATTCCTACCCTACTGGGCTTACATTCATGTTTGTGTGTATGTAGTGGGGGAGGGAGCATACAATAAGCAAGATATATAGGTAAAAAGATGTTACGTGCTAATGAGTGCTATGGAGAAAAATCAGAATCTGGTGGTGGTGGTTCATGGTAGTGGTGATAAATGGCTGCAGTTTTGTGTCTGGTGATCAGGGGTGGGCTCATTAAGTGACATTTGAATAAAAACCCGAGAGACAGCCATGCAGATATCTAGGGGAGGAGGATTGCCACTTCTGCACATTTCCTGGGGAAAATTTTTTTCCAAGAATAAAAAGAAAAGTATTACCTGGAAGTCAGGTAGGAAGAGTTGTTTTTTACTAGACAGAAGGAAAGTCCTTCCTTTCTGCATTCCTGTAAAAATTCTGCAGTGCAGAATTTCAAGTGCAGTCTATAGTATTTGAATCTTAAAAATGCACAAACAGCTTTTCTATTGCATTCTCCGAAATTTGTGTATACATATACACATAACATTTGTATGTACTAAATGAGTCTACACCCTTGTTTACACCTGCTTTGGTGTTGAAAACTACTTGCTGATTTGCAAACACAGCACGCCAGATTGTCATTTGTGCAAAAGAAAGCATGAACCATTCTGATATCTTGGGAGAATGAACATGTCCCTGGTAATAGGGGTTCAGGTTGAGCTACTTTGGAACATTTGAGTTCAGATAGGAAGGGAGCATCAGCTAAGCAGCTCTGCCTCTGCTGAGGGCCGAAAAGTTGCAGGGGAGAGCCGTGTTGAAGCCCTTGCATTGAGTAGTGAGTGAGTCAGGGTTATGGGAGGAGAGGTTCTTGTTCACTGTTTGTTGTGGATTAATGTCAGGACTGGTAAATGTATATCCTTTCTCTCTCTCAACAGAACCTAATGCTTACTCCTTGCCTCTTGTGGTGGGTAAAGTGGGAAGACACACTGGGTTCTGGAAGAGAACACAGTTGGCAGGCATATGTACCGAAGATGAAAGATCACATGCCCAGGGCTCATCCTGAAGAGACTGGAGCAGGAATTTGTCACTTGGGGTTGGTGGTCTCCCCACTGATCCTACAGTGTGAAAATAGACGGAGCGCAGGAATAGATCTGTGCTAGGACAAGTGGCTGTTGTAGTTGGGAAGGAGCTGCAGGTTGGCCTTCTCCTCTTGTCTTCAATTAAGTGCTCATTTGTTATATGAAGATTTGAATGGATTGGGGGTGGGAGGAGGGAGCTGTATTTGTGGAAAGAGGACAGGGACTGGGTGCCCTTGAGTGAGCATTTCTGTCTCACTGGGTCTCAATTTCATGAACCTGTACAGTGAGAGTAATATTTTTAGGCACCTACCAAATTTGTTGGAGAATAAAACGAGGTGTGACATGTGAAGGAAGCACTTGGTATAGCACTATACATATAAGTGTCCTTGTATAAATGAATAGACGTGCTTTCTCCCAAAAGGCTTTTACTGGTGGGAGATTGTTTAGCCGTATAAAGGACACATGACCTTTTATCAGCAAATTCCCCCAAATTAGCATTATGCACATTTGAAGTCACACATTTGGTTCCTAAGATTACATTGCCCAATTTCATTTTGATACTGTCTGCACCCCACTCAAGGGAACATGTGGACAGTTTGCTATTGACAAATAAAGATAATGTACTGTGAAAGTGACAGGCCTGAATCAGCAGGAGAGCTTGCACTTCTGCTGCCTTGCTGTCAATCAGTGATGGAAATATTATAGAATCATTAACACTGAATGTACTAGAACATTAATGAATTTTGAAGAAGAAACCTTGTGACACTTGAATTTAACATAAAAGACCGATGGTCCTATTGAAGTTCAAAGATTGGAAGGTTTTCAATAGGGACAATTTAAAATACTTAAGCTATACCTTCCAGTGTCCCCTTTTGGGCTTTCTCCTTTAATATTTAAGCAAAGGTGTCCCTGAGACTCCTTTAAAGTCACTTTTGCTGTGTGGATCTGCACCATCTCATAGTAAAGAGACAATATGGTGAAATGGCCAAGCACACAGTTTGTGCCTTAGTTTTCCCATCTGAGAAATGGGAATGGCAACAGTGCTGACCTCATTGGGTTGTTGTGTGGATTCAATCATTTACTGAATATAACACTTAGAATCATGACAGACACATAGTAAGCACTGTCTATTATTACTACTCAAGCCCTCATTACCGAGATCATTGGCCTAGAGGGTCTCTGATGACAGCAAGTCTGAAATAAAGTCTGGGTTCTGTTAGGGAAAAGGGGGTGGTAATGGAATTCTGTTCAGTAAATAACCAATAATATCTGCCACTGATATTCTTCCCCACATCATTCACCTGGTGAAGCCCTTCAAGGCACAGTGCAAACAGCCACCTTCTGTACCTTCCCCACCCTTCTCCCTAAATCTGTAATTCCCACTATAATCTTAGCAGTTGATCTAGTAAGTTCTTGGATTGTCTCATTCACCATACTGCAGTATATTATCTTCTTATGGGCCTGTCTCCCTAGCTAGACTGTGGGCTCTTGAGGGCAGGAACTTGTGTAATGCAAGCACAGTGCCTTGTTACACAGTATGTGCTCAATTTGTGCTTGAAGAATAGCTGACTGTAGATGGGCAGGAGATTTTTCTTTCAGGGCTGTCCTTCCTTGTGGTCACTGCCTTTCCCCACAAGACTCACTAGAGCCCACCCCAAGTAGCCTCAATGGCCAAAAGGCCAATGCTGCCTGGCCAAAGGCCTGCGCTGTCGCTGCAGTGGGCAGCTGGACAGCTGAGGGAGGTGGTCATCACAACCCAGGCGGGTCATGGTAGTTGCTGGGATGAAAGGGAAGAGAAGCAGCAACTAGAATGACAGTCCGTCTTCACCTCCCCAGGGTGTGGGGCTGGGGCTGCTGCTCTCTGTATCTCCCTCCACCTAGACTGAGTGCTGTGAGGGCGGGGCTGGTATCTGTATGCCCTGCGCTGCCTCTCAGAGGCCTTTTCAGAAGCCCCCAGGCAGACCTAGCTGCTGCTCCTCCTGTGCGTTCACTGCAATGTGAGCCTCTCTGTTAAAGCAGTGATACTGCATAATAAGTAATAATAACACATAAATCATGGTTTGTTTGCCCATCTGCTCCCTCGCTAGACTGCAAACCACGAGAGAGCAGGGACTGCCTGCGTTGGGTGTGTAGAAGAGCCTGGGGTAAATAATGGTTAAATGAGTAAATGCATTAGGGAATTGGTTTATCTTTCTGATAGTACTTCAACCGTCTGCCCAAATGTCCTTGAAAAGTGTATCTTATTACTTGTTTATCAGCCATCTTTTCTGTTTACCCCAACTTTCAGCAAATTATGAACCATTCTCGCTCACTTGTGGCACCTGGCACACAGGGGTACAGTGAATGGCTGTTGAATTGATTGGTACCCGAAAGCAGTATGGGCGTAGGGGACTTCTGCTTTCTGGGTGTATTTGGTGGCAGGAGTACACATCAATAACCTCTAGTGCAGTAGTCCTTGGATGGGGTCAGTGTGCCGACCTGTGCAGTTTCAAAGTGGCAGGGACAGTGACCACACGGTCACCAGCTAAATAAGGTGGCTAAATCACGTTTGAGATTGTCTACCTGTGAAATGAAGGAACTATATGGTATCTGTTAGAATGAGTGCTTTCATCCAGAGGGAAACAGAATGAAGAAAAAAAATTAACCCCCACTATTTCAGAAAACTCAATTTTTGCGGATCCTGGATAATAGAATTTTTGTAGTGGCCACCCCAGCTTAGAGCAATTTTTGCATGGAATACCCTGAGGGAACATCAGTTCCAGAAGATCATCATTTAGCTGAGTGCCCAGCAGGGTGCCAGTCACTGTACAGAGTTCCACAGATGAATGAGGCCTAGTGTTTGTCCCCAAGGGAGTTTGCATTTTCGTCGATCTCAGAAGTTGTATCTGAAGTCACAGTGAGTGACTTGGAAGGATATAAGGCAAAAAGCTAAGCTGTCTATTTTGTGCACGTAGGGGATATTCACAACCCTGAGGAAGGGTTAAACCAGGGAAGGCTCCACTAAAGGAGGGGTCCTTGGAGGAGAGCAGGAAGCAGGGGGGGCAGTGCAGTCTGGGTGGGGCAGTGGGGAGACAGGAATGGAAGTGAAAAGGAGCATGGGGTGCTGGTGACAGGCCCAGCCCAATGGGATCCCTCATTCATTCACCAGGTATTTGATTAACTACTTTGAGCCAGGCCCTGTGCTGGCAACTAGGCAGCAGAAGTACAGAGGGCACAATCCCGCTATTGCTGCTGTGGGCACACACAGGGTGCATGCCTTTACTCCTTATTTATTCCTGCCTTCAACACCCATCTAAGGGTCTCATTTGGGTCTCACTCACTGCTCCATGCTGGGCATACAGAAATAAATCAGACCAGTCCAAGACACTTCCATATTCTAGGTGCATGAGTCTATTAAACATACAGTCAGCCATTTGCCACTCGCAACATGCTATTTCACATATGAGGCGAGTTTAATCCTTGCAACAATCCAGTGAGGTTGTTTGCATTACATTACCTATCACACAGAGTAGAAAACTAAGGCCTTGAGCAATTAAGCAGTTTGCCTGTGATTACACTGCTAAGAAGCCCCTGAGCTGGGACATAAACCTAATTCTTCTCTTATGTTTTTCTTTATGCCCTGGAGTCACAAGACTGCCCAGCTCAGAATTGTGTGAGCAGAAATAAAGTTTGAAAACTGATTGTCTGTTGAAAGAGATGCATCTTTTCCTAAAGAAATGAAAGGTTGATTTCTTTGAATGGGAAAATTGCTGTCAACTCTGGGAAAGTTATGAGAAGTCTGAAGATCGTAATGGGAGGATAAATAAAGTACTAAAAATAAGTAGGGACCACGTCTGGGTGTGTTGTTTCACTAGTCCACTGGGAGATACTCAGCTTGGATTTGCCATGATCTGTGGCACATTCCGTGCTGTTCTTTCTCACCTAGGAGCTTGGATGCAGTTGCAGAATCCTTCCAGACTGACTCCTGAGGACTAAGGCTGTCTTAATATTTGGAGAGGACTTTGGTTAAAAATGAGAACCTACCAGATGAGAGCCTTCCTGGTCAACGCTCTTACCTCTTCACACCACTCATGGGATTGTTGTGGTCTGTTGGTTTCCCATGTAACCAGGACTAGGCTGCCGACAGAGGAGCTGATTGGCATCATGGAATATTGATCATTGAGTGAAATGTTCTATAAAGTAAAACTTGCAGAAAAGTCACTTGTGGCATCTTATCCCCTGCATGTGTCAGTTCTTGATCTTGCTGGCTAGCAATTTATAAATATATTTTTAAGAAGAAAAACTCTATTGGGTAGTTTGGGTGGTGGATTTCTCTCCTTCTTTCCTTCTTCCTTCCTTCCTTCTTCCTTTGCTGAATCAATAAGTTTAAGACAAGGAAAGAGCTATAAAACAGAATCTACAACACTGATGGGCAGTTTAATCTTTATTCTCTCCTGCAATCAGAGGATAAACTAGGGAAATGACTGGAATGGGTTTGTGGCAAAGGATGAAAGAGAGAAATTGACTGTAATTACAGACCTCACACCAAGATTATGATCATAGACCTGACAATGAAATTATGCTGGTTGAGACCACGTGAAACACATGGTATAACGCTTTTCTAAGCATAGTTTGCTTGATCTTTCTTTAAAGACCTTAGATACGGAGCTGATTGTTGAGGAATTCTCTCTGGTAATCACATTCTCGACCTGACTCCCTTGAGGTTTTCATGGAGTGTTTCAAACTTTGCAGTAGGGAAAAAATTCCTTATGTGACACAGTGGTGTGGAGTATGGGCTCATGGCTCTAAGTTTGTGATGGGATTGTTAGGGTGTCAGCCTGAAGATACGTGGATCCTTGGCAGCATTCTCTCTGGAGCTGTTAGACCTGAATGGAGAGAAATACTGATTGGTTTGGAAGTCTCCTCATATGTTTGAAGTGATGTCTCTCACACCCTTTCTTTCCATTTTCTCTGTTATTGTCCTAAACTCAGTGACCTCAGAGAGTCAACCCAGCATTCTACAGTTGAAGGAACCGAGGCCTGGGGAGTTAGTTAAAGGACTTGCCCAAGGTGTTTTTGTGTAGCAAAATATAGCTTCTGGAAATGCTTTCCATGGATTGTATCACTTGCTCTTTAAAACAGTTTTATGGGGTAGGTGGGGCAGGTTGTTTTGTTCCATTGTATAGATGAGATGGTTGAGAGCCAGGGAAGCTAAATTGCTTATTCAGGGTCCAAGAAATAAGCAGTTTCATGGCTGGGACTGAAGCCCAGATCTTCTGGTTTCTAGTAGGACACCATAATGCCTGTGAGTTTTTTTTTCCCCAGAACAGACATGTCCATTGTGTTGAGTTTGTCAAAGTACCTCCTAGGTCGTATTTTGACATTGTATTCATTGGCGCTCGCAAATTGCCTCAGATTGGTAATTAACTTTTTAAATGGGTAGATATTTTGTTTCTCTAACTGTCTTAGTCCATTCAAGCTGCTATAACACAATGCCACAGACTGGGTGGCTTATAAACAACAGATATTTATATCTCACAGTTCTGGAAGCTGGAAGTCCAAGATCAGGGTGCCAGCCTGGTTGGGTGAGGGCCCTCTTCTGGGTTGCAGACACCTTGCTGTGTCCTCACATGGCAGAAGGGACTAGGGAGCTCTCCAGGGCCTCCTTTCTAAGGGCAGAAATCCATCCACCCTCATGACTTAATCACTTCCCAAAGGCGCCACCTGAAACCATCACCTTGGGCATTAATTTTTCAACATATGAGTTTTGTTGGAGCACAAACATTTCAGACCACAGTACTAACTATGTTATAATCTCTCTAAAGACTGGGAATGGCAGATTTTATATAGCTTTTGAATCCCCCTTGGTACTTAGCATATAATATATACTTGATGAATATTTGTTGATGGACTGATAGTGGAATTCAACCGGGGGCTGGCAAATGTCTAATATAAATCTGGAAATTAAAGTGTCTTTTGGTTCTTGGCTCAGGATAAGAAAATCATGGGTAATAAAATTTGCAAGTCTCTCAGCCTAATCAAGTGTTATGTAAAATTTGTATCTTGATTTGAGAAAAACTGTGTCTGCCAGCAGATTCTGACTTGGAACACGAATATACAGATTAATTTGTGGTTGCAGAGTTCTGGCATAGGGTTTGTGAAATGCTATCTAAATTATCCCCAGAGCTTTCTGGTGTCTGCCAATAGTGAACAAATTGATCTTGTTTCTCTTCTAAAGATTTCTGTCTTTAGAGCTTTGTGCAGAGGTTCACCGAGTAATGTTCTACTCCTAAAACCAGGACCTTGAAAACCAAGGATGGCACAAATACCTAGTTTCTGCTAAGAGCCAAGAAAGTAGAAGCCAGATTAGGCAAGGGTGGAAAATGGAGAGAGAGCAAGAGGAAGGAAGAAATGGAAAGTGTAAGCAATGCGAGCAGGAATCCCGCATAAGCCTGGTGGTTAAATCAGGTAACAAGGCTCCTGTGGGCCTGGCTGGTTGTCATCTCCAGACGTTACCTGCTGCTGGCTAGAAAGGAGTTCATGGATCTCTTCTAAGGCTGGCCTTCCAGCCTGCTGCAGAACTAGTCCAAGAACCATCAAATTAATCACATATAACTCTACTCAAATTGGATTTGGGTCCTGATATGAGGGAGTAAAAAAGTAACCATTTCAAATATTTATGAAAGTATATGGGATTTTTATAGAGCAGTAGGGAATTTAATACAAATAGAAATACAGAGTCATGTCTGAATTTTTATGTTGGAAACCTATCTTGATGAAGCTAGTTTTAATCAACTGTATTTACTGAGGACCCACTGGGGGCAAAATACTCTGGGTATGCTTTGCAGGTTTTTGTTTTGTTTTGTTTTGCAGGAGAGAGAATCAGTCACACTGAAGTGACTTGAATGTTTATAAACAATGCATATTCTTTACTCTTGGAAAGTTTATGAATCAGCAGCATGTCAAAGCAATATCATAATCACAATGTAGAAGATAATCCATTGTTTTCTTGTATATAGTTATTAACATTCTAACTTATTCATTCATTTGGAAATCACACATTCAAAAGAAAACAATCAGCACGCTCTTCCGCTTGACTGTGATAAGTCCTTGGGCCTACTGAAGAAGCTGTTGAGTAATGGGTCTGCTGATTTGTTATTAATGCCTATTTAAGAAAAAGCATCAGATGTAGAAATGATATTGGATTTATTTTCTCTTTACAAAATAAAAATCATTATGACAGGCAATCAGGAGACAAGCAGGTAGACAAACAAGGCAGTAGGGCAAAGTTCGGGCTGGGGCACAGGGTCCATCACAGCCCTGTCTCTGCTGAAGGGAGATACTAGTCTAAGAGCATATGGGAGAGGGCTGGATTAGAACCTCAGATCAGAAGCTATTCATAGGCATTCTCCTTCCCCCACTTCCTTGCACTTGTTTCTCTCACAAGCTTTTTCAATATTCTTTGGGTACTCTGTTGTACAACCTAAGGGAAATTAGGCATCTAATAATAGTTTTCTTAAGGAGGAGAAAGGAGCACAATGTAGAATTTGCATTTCACACGTTCCCAGGAAGGATTCTTCTTTTAAAAATAGCCCTGAGGATGGATCCTTATTCTCTCATCAAGCTTGCATTGGGCACCCACTGTCAGCTCTGGGGGCCCAAAGATGAATGGGACACATTCTGCTTGCCAGGAGCTTAAAATCTAGAATGCCCCACGGGATAAGACACATGTAAAGATACCATCAGGGACCTGTGGGAATTCAGGGGAGGAGGCAATTAATTCCTGCTGGGGGCCTCATGGAAGAGCTCAGTTGAAGCTGGGCCTTGACAGATAGGTGGGGTCTGGATATGTAGAGATGGGGAAGGCCAAGGGAGCAGTTACAGGATTGAGAAAGCATGGGGCATTGTGGCTGAGAGAAGTAGATTTTTCTTGGATTACAGAGTGTGGGGAGGGAAGTGATGGGAAGGCAGGGGAGAAATGTAAGTTGAAGCTAGATTGATAGAGACAGCCTTGAATGTCAGGCCAGTGTATTTTGAACTTTATTTAGGGCAGTGCTAAGACATATCCAGAGGATTATCTAGGCACCCTTATGAACAGATATTTACAGCATATTGTAGCAAGAAACATGATAGAAATGAATGCAAAATGTTTGGAAGCTCGGAGGAGGGAGCCAACAAGCTGCAAAGGTGTGGAAGCTGGGGCACCATCAAGAAAGGCTTCATGTAAGGGATGACACTCAGCTGAGTCTTGAAGGATAGATATAAGTTCTCAGGGGAATGAGCTGGGGAATAGCCTCCGAGGCAGAAGGAACAGTACCTGCAAAGTCCCAGAGCTTGGGACTTGAATGTGCTTTAGAAATCACTCTTGCTGTGGTAAGGAGGTGCGACTGAGAAGTACGTAGCCAGCTGGGAGAGGAGTGACAGTGGGACGGAAATGGGTAAACAGTGTTTGGGGCTTCAAGGCTGGGGTAAATATGGAGAGTGTACTGCAAGGATTTAGGGGAATGGATTTTATTTAATTAATTAAATTAATTCTATAGTTTTAACAATATTGATGCCGGGGTTCTTGTTCACAAAGCCGAAGAAGGAGCATAGCAAACACCCAAGGTAGGAGAGCAAGGTACAGGCTTTTATTTAGAAATAAAGTGAGAGGACAGAGCTCCCAGTTCATGCCAGGAGGGGACAAGAGAGTCCGGTGTGGTGCACTGTCTAGGGGTTTTATAGGCAGATGAGGATTTTTCGAGAACATGAAAAAAGCTTAGGGGTGTGGACTTATTAAGCGGTCCTAGAATATTTACAAGTAACTTGATACAAGTAACCTCCTGCTCAGTTGATTTCTCCCTGAGATACCAGCACCTTGGTCTGGGGGCATATGAAACAAGGCCACCTGCTCAGCCTGACCCCAAGGTGGGCTGAGGTATTGTTTGCCAAAGAGTAAGCTAAGTTCAATCTTATCTTTAAGGTGAAATCCTTCTTGCCTTTTAATTATGTTGTTTACAGCTGGGTCTGCATGCTAAATTTGCAAAACTACCTCATCAGATCTGAAAGAGGAAAGACAGCACATAGGCCTGGGCCTTTTAGCATACTGAAGTGAATCTTACAAATGATTAGCATAATAAAAACATGTGCTTCTTTATCTGGGGAACATTAACTGATCTTACTGAAGAATGACCCTAGAGCTTAATGTTTAACACACAGTTTTGGTAGGGGGTTTCCTTGCATGTAGTTACATTGCTCTGACTGCAAATATGCTGCCTTGCTTTTTCCAGAGGCCCTCACCCTGCTCTGACTGCACCCACGGTCCCTGTTTCAATAGGACTGTGTTCAAAGGAAATCTTACTCCAATACTCTGTGCCGCAGGGAAAGGGAAACTGACCCCCTGCTGGGACGGCAGGGGTTGGGAGGGAACCTGAGGAGGCAGGCTTTCCTGGGGACAGCCAGCCCAGGCTCTCTTAGAGGCTCTCACTGTTTCTAGTGGCTCTCTGGCGAGGTATCTGGAATGTTCTTTGATATGTAGTTCATAGTATACCCCAAGGCATTCTGAACAACTGCATCCCAATCAGGCTGAATTTATGAAGGGGTTTCGGGGTTCTAGGCCCAAAAGATGGGGGTAAAAGTGGTGCCCCGTCCAGAGGTAAGGACGGGCAGCAGGAGGTCAGGCCATTGCACAGGGGTGCCTGGCCCTGGAGTGAATGGCCTGAAATCCAGGCAGCACTTTCTCTGGCCACCTGGTAAGGGACTGTCTTCTAGAGAGGACACCTTTTTCTAATTCACAGAGAGATACCTTATGGCATAGCATGGGGTGTTTGGGAAGATAGTATGAAGAAGTGATGAGAAGCAGGAGAGAATTTAGGTGTAAACTTGGATTCAAGTCCCTGGCCCACCTTTCCTATTTGTGTGATCTTGTCCAACTTGCCTCGCCTCTTGGAGCATCAAGTTCATTATCAATCAAACATAAATGATACTAGTATATCCAGAGGGATTTTATGAAGATGAAAGAAGATACTTTGTGGAAAGTGCTTAACATAGGGCCTGCCACATATTGTATTGGGTACATTTTGGCCATTAATATTCTTATTTGCAATCAGAAGACTGTCTACTCAGTTACAGCAGTAGCTTCAGACTTCATATCTTGATATATTTCTCTTTACTAAGAAAGAATGCCTCTCGGTTCAGCAACCAAAAGCATCACTTATTTTTAGTTATGTCTTGTAAAGGGAATTCAAGGAATTAACCCCAGCACTGGGTTTTAAAAATTAGTAGGAAATATTTCAGCTACAAAACTGGTATAATAATCCAGTGAACACTCATGGGCCCACCACTTAACATAACAGAATATTACTGATACAGTGATATCCCTGTGTATCCCTCACTGATCATTTTCATCTCCATCCTGCCTGAGGTTACCGGGACTCTGAATTTGGCATGAATGCTTCCATGTATGTTTTTATATTGCTATTGCATTTGGAACTATCCAGGAAGAATATATCATTTGCTTTTCATTATTTTTACTTTGTGTAGAAGGCCTCTTAGTGTATTTATTTTTATGCAGCTTACTTTCTCCCCTCAACATTTTATTTAACATAGATATTAATATGTAATTGTTGGAGTACATGATGTAGGGAAGTAAAACTTCTGTGTATTATGGAGAAGACTGTTACCTTTTTATTGTAAAATAAGAAGTGTTAATATTTTTTAATTAGTGAGGATACTTGAACTTTCTGCAGGCTATAGGCATTAAGAAATTCAGATTTTAGAATTTTATCTGGTATACCTACAGGACATTCAGAAATACAGGGCGCTAATGCCTGCACCTTACTAAACCTTGATTGGATGGCTTTATTGATGAAACTTCAACAATTACCTGGATTTAGAGACTTGGCATTTTGACTGTTAATATGAAACTTCCGTGAAAAATAGTAGGAAAAATAGTTCAGTTCACAAATGGTCTTAAATGAAACACTGCATCTATAATCTGTGCTCTCACATTTAGTCATTTGAGCGTGAAATGGTATACTACTTGTTCATTTTGAACTCCTGAGTCTTAGATTTGTGAAGTATGATGTCTTTAAGTGTAATTATATGGATTTTGAAAGTGAAAAATTAAATTATTAAATTATTACTATTACTATTTAATTATTAAATAATCACTCTACAGCATTTATACTTTAATGTTTGAGAGGAGACCTGGGCAAGGTTTTCTTTTTTTTTCTTTATTTCTTTTTTTTAAAGCAATATATGGCATGTGCATCATGACATTGTGGCTCTCATTTTTCCTAAGTGGCATCTGTCTGACTTTGTGGGCTGATGAATGGTGCCATATTTATCTTTTGGATCAAACATGTGGCTGATCAGTGCAGATATGAGCTCTGAGATTGCCAGCTGGGACTCCAGAGACATCGGTGATTGGAATGCTCGACATTGTGTGTCACTCATGAGAGATCAGGGCCACTTGAGGTTTTGATACCTGTCCAAGTATTTGCTGTATTCCAGGGTTGGATGTAACTCGTCTGGGACACTGATGTTACCACATCCCTGAGTGAGATGGCCTCATTCTTCAGGTGTTCCCACCGTTCGTATTTCAGATATTGGTAATAGAAAGATGCCCAGAGTTGAGATGATTGACATTGACTGAGCTGCTTCTTTGCTATAATTAATGCGATGTCGACATATTGGCTTGCTGTATGTGTGCATGTGTAAATGTAATTGCTAACTTGACTTTTGCTTATCTTCATCTCTGTAATTAGAGTATATTCTGTCTTGATGTTTAGATTAAACCTGCCATTTTCCCATAAACGTTTTCCCATATGCCAGCTACTATGCCAAGTAGAGGGTGTATAAAGATTATTTTACCCTCGAAGAGCTCACAATCCAGTATGGGATATAGTTCTTCCTTTGAATTATGTGCAATGTATTAGATGAACACAGGAGGATGGAGTTGTTGATTTGTAAAGGATAATCACTCAAGGGGGGCTTCTCAGAGGAGGTGATATTTGACATGATCTTGGTGTATGAATAAAAATTTGCCAGATTGAAATGTAGAGGGAATATCACCTGTCATAGTGCAAAATTATTAAAGAGGATGATGAGTTTGGGATGTATGTGTGGGTGTAGGAGAGAGGCTGAAAATACAGGCATGGACCAGGTCATGAAGGATCCCATGTGTCATGATGAGGAGTTGGGACATTATCTCTTAGGTAATGGGGAGTTGGCAGAGAGTTTTATATGGGGATGTTGAAATGTTCAGTTTGGGTTTTAGGAAAGGTTGTCTGGTGGCAGCTTGGAGGAACCGTAGCTGAGTTAGTGGTGGAAGGCGGGGCCCCATTATAATCTGGTCTAATGTAAAGAACCTGGGGCTAAATCAGAAAGACCTGGGTTTGAGTCTTTGCTCTTCCACTTACTAGCTGTGTGACTTGGGGCAAATGATATAACTTCTCTGGGCTCCTGTTGCCCATCAGGGAAATAGGGGTGACAGTTCCTGCCTTGCAGGGCTACTGTGAGGACTAAGTAATATCTGACATGTACCACCTTTATCACATGCCTGGCATATGGTAGCTGCTCAGGAAATGCCACTTCCCTTCTGAGTTTCTTCTCATATTTGCATTCCTGCCCTTCAAATGATGCCTGGAACAGTCTATTTTGCTCTTGAGATTTTCCCAACAGCTTCTGTCTGAGTTTTGGTTTCCTCAGATGGCTCTGTGGTGTTCATTTTACTTGCTTTGACTTGTCACTTATGTCAGTTTGACATAAACAGCAGCTTAAGGACCTGTTATTTTTTCCTCACATTTGTTTGCTGTGGCCTGTAAAGCTCAAAGGTGTTGGCTTGTGGACTGAGGTGTACCTTGTCTTGCCCTCAACTTTTAAGTATGTTCCTCATGACTATGCACAGTAACATCTGAGGCTCGGATATTTGTTCAGTGGCTCTGTTTATCCTGGAAAGTGCTGAGTTTTATTAGGAGTCGATGTCCCATCGGATCGAAACCATACTCAGCCACTTTCCAAAAGATGCAATGATTTACTTGTTATAGATACCTTGTATATTTCATTTCATTTCAGCACTCCTTTTATTGAGTGTCTGTGATATCCATGTTTTTGGGCCAGTTGAGGAGTTGAGTGTTGATTCAGACATGGCCTGTGCCTTCACAGAGCTTGCATTTTGAAGGGTAGAGAGGCATGTAAACTGCTGTGTGGTTGAAACTCGAATAAGTGATAAGTGAATGAGCAAATAAACTAGTGAATGGCTTGCTGTAGGAAAGCAAAGGAGGGAACATTTATCAGGAAGGAATCAGAGAAATGCTTCCTGGAGAAGGTGGCTTTTGAGCTGAGCCTTGGAAATTGTATGAGAGATCTAAAGGTGGAGATGGCAAGGGAAGGGGCTTTCATCCCAGCCTGAAACAACTAGGAGAGCAAAGACACGGTGTGTAGCTGAGGAAGAGCTCATTGTTAATTGTGACTGGAGGGTAGATGTATTTGAAGATGAGGCTGAATAAAGTAGCAAAGGTCCTGGATGGCCTTGACTGCCAGGTTTCGCAGCATCCACCTGACATTGAGAAGACCTAGACATTATTTACAGATGGTTTTATTGTGGGGTTTTTTTTTCATTACATGCTCAGTGTAGGAATTCTGGAAAATGTAGAAATTGTTACAAAGACAACAGCATAATTTAGCAAAGGGGAAAAAAAAAACCACTCAAGTTTCTGGTAAATTTTTTTTTACAGTGTTTAGTCAATGTGGATCATACATGTTTACAGCTATACTTGTTACATGATTTCACGTATTGTGAATACTTTTTAATGTTATTAAAATGTCCTTAAAAACCATTTGTCGTGACTGCATACTGTCCAGTCATAAGGGGCTTATATTTTATCTAATCATTTTTCTATTGTTGGCTGTTTTAAAAGTTTGTAATTCTGAGTATGAGGGTTGGGCTAAATGACCTTGTTCATCTTTATATTGTTGGGGGGTTTTTGAGGAAGGGGGTTAACACGATCCCATTTTAGTTTTAGAAGGATCATTCTGGGAGTATTATGACAAATAGATGAAAGAAATGAGAGATTTGAAGCAGAGGGAAAGGGTAGATAGAATATTCCATTAATGCAGGTAGGAGAAGATGAGAGATACAGTAAGCACTGCTGGTGTCAATGAGACTCGAGAAGAGGTGACAAATGAGGACTCCAGGCAGGAACATGAACAGGAATTAGGATCCATTGTTTGGCCAAGTGTAGCATTAGAATCACCATTTTGAGAAAAATGATTCAGAGTCTTGGGCCCGCCTCTGCTAGAGTTGCTGAATAACACCCTCTTGAGGTGGGCCCTGATTTCTGATAAGCTCCCCTGACTATTGTGTAACTGAAGTTTGAGAACTGCTTACTTCAGCCTGTAGGCTGTCGGGCCAACAGCCTGTTTCTTGCTGTCTGGTGGCCAGAGGCCACCCTCCGTTCCTTTCCACATGGGCCTTCCCAACATGGCCACTTGCTTCCTCAAGGCCAGCAAGGCAGAGAGTCTCTTAGCAAGATGGCTGTTAACGTAACCATGTGCCCATAATCACATACGTCCCATCACCTTTGCAGTGTTCTGTTGGTTAGTACCAAGTCACAGTTTCACCCACACTTAAGGGGCAGGGGTTGTACAAAGGCATGACACCAGGAGGCTGAGCTCATGGGGGCCACCTTAGAGTCTGCCTCCCACCCCCCCGCCAAGAGGAGTGAGGAGGTTGTGTGTTCAGAGTTGCACATGTGACCTTAAAGATACTGTGGGCAGAGGTGGGTTTATCATGAATCTGAAGAAGTTTCGGCGTCAGGGCTCAGTACTTGCAAGGCCCCTTACAAGGACACACGGCTAACTTTATATTCATCAGTTTGTATTCTCTTTCTAAAAAGAGTCTCTCTGATTGCATAAGCTTTAGGCCTTACAAAATGTAGACCTTCCCCTGCTGGTGGGAGATGTCAGATGGGCAGTTAGCTTCTTGGGTCTGGAGCTCAGCAGAAAGGCCAGTTGGTGCCCAGTGGAAGGGTCATCTACTGCAGTAATGGGAAAGCACCATTACAGCAAGCATAGCAGGGCTCTGGAGCTGTTTCAGCTCATTTCTTCCCTGTTATTGGAGAAGTCTCAGCTGCCCAGAGCTCACCATGACTGACAGCCCCTAGCTATGGCTTGCATAA
>JAVSCE010017880.1:0-27003 GCA_032199065.1 Smutsia gigantea
ATGCAGCAAAGTCCATGTCTTCTTGGGTCAGCAGTCTCTGCAGCAATCTTCCAGTTGCCCATGGTCCATGACAGACAGTACATGCAGCAGCCCCTCTGGTGGGTCAGTTCTATGTGGTTCCAGAAGTGATTCCTGGAAACTCAGCCTGGAGCCTACTCCTCTAGCCCTTCCTATTCCCCATAATAAATCTCTTCCCAAGGACACCAGCTAATTTGTTCCCCACAACCAAACTTTGAGAGATAATAGCTAGCAAATGCCCAAAGCCAAGTGTCCAGGAATCAGCCTATGACACCCAATATTTGCAATTATAAACCAGGAGCTACCTTTCCCGTCAGATGTTAGAGGCAGATGAAAGGGACAGTGCCTGAGCAAGCCTTGGCATTCAGTTAAAACAGCGTATTACACTTTCAAAGGCACTACACCTGGAGGTGCTTCAGTTTTGCTATGCTTATCATTTCTGTGAGTAGATACTACACTTAAATACTCATACTGCTCACAGCTGCTTTCCTACCACTGCCCCTCCACTAAAAATAAAAGAGAAAGAAAGAAAAAAGAAAAGAAATCCCAGAAGAGGTAAGGAAACTTTACACAGAGCCTTTCTCAATTCTGAGCACAATCCTGGGTCAACTAGGCACTTTTGATCCATCTTTAGAAGACAACATGTGAGAGTTTAAAAAAGCCTGTCCCAGTCTATGTTTGCCTGGCAGAAACTGACTTCTCAATTAAGTGACAACCAAACCACTGCTAAAGATTGTTCTATAGGTTCAGAGAAAAGGGCTGGCTGACAAAATGAAAGAATTCAAATAGAAGATGATGCATATCAGATCAACACCTAGACATTAAGTTCATTGGAGCTGATAATGTTCACAGTAATTTTTATTATGAGGACTTAAAGCATCAGATCATTGCACACTACAGTTCATGTGAAATCCTTATATACAAGGTGAAAAGAAGCTATAGTAGGGACAAAACAATATTTCTATTTTTGTCTAAGAGGTCCTCCCCAGGTATATAATGTTCAGTAAGTTCAGCAGATCATAAAAGCTCTATGACTGGTACATAGCACATCCTCTTGTAGGGATGCATTTTTGCCCCTGGCTTCTGAAGATTCCACCTGGCTCTTATACTTAGGTCTAGGGACAAGAATTTAATAGCACCTCAATCCTACAGTGAGGTCATTCACTAGAGCTTATTTCCCATGATTAGTCCAGAGAAAAGGATGTTTTCTCTCAAGATCACACCTCAGAAATGCTCTCTGATGAGGGAAGTGAGACAAAATCAGCAGGCCACCACACCAGCCATCACATGGCCCTCTTTCTCTCACTATGACCAATTCTATCACCATCATGATAATTTTCAGTTCTGCAAGGGCTTGCCTATGTGTCAGAAATGTCAATGGTTCTACACTTTACCCTCTTGGTAAGATGCAGAAGAAAATTATGCAATTACCAATGATCCCAAGATAGAATTTGCATTGAGTCCTTGACCCATCTGAGACTCAGATTCCATGATGGGAATGCAATGATCATGGCAGACAGCAGGCACATGTAAATGTTCCCTTCTTAGCATAAAATAATCTTCAAAAGGCATGGACAGTTCCCTAAGAATCAGATGAATTAACCTACTTAGTCTGTTAGATATTATAAGAATTTTTAAAGAAGGCCGGAAGAAAATACATAAAATAAAAAGTGTCTTATTACCTCCAAAACCAGAGTCCCTGACTTGGTTCTAGATACTGTGGCATTGATGATGCTATAAAGCTTCTTTCAG
Source organism: Smutsia gigantea (assembly GCA_032199065.1). NCBI lineage: Eukaryota > Metazoa > Chordata > Mammalia > Pholidota > Manidae > Smutsia > Smutsia gigantea. Next base: position 1,771 of record JAVSCE010017880.1, read on the forward strand.
AATTCTAAGTAGGTTTTCCTTGTAAGACCCCTGGGAGAGAGTTCAAAAAGAACCCACTTAACTCATAGCAACTTTTGCTCTAGAGGTAAGGGTTCCAAGTTCCAAGGCATTTATAAAAGTCTCTAAGCATTTCTCTTAGCTTCAATATTAGAGTCACTAATAAGTTTTTCACCCAAGAAAAACAGTAATAATGTGAAGATAAAATGGATAAGCTAGTAAAATAGCAGAAACAAGAATATATGAAAGTACATATCCTTTTTAACAGGTTTATTGAGATATATGCCATAAAACTCACCCATTTTAAAGGTATAATTCACTGCTATTTAGTAGATTTATAGGGTCATGCAACCATAATCACAATCCAATTATAGAACATTTCCATCATCCCCAAAATATCCTCATGCCAATTTGCAGTCAATCCCTGTTCCACCCCCAACCAGGCAACCATGAATCTTCTTTCAGTCTATAGATGTACTTTTTCTGGACATTTCCTATAAATGGAATCACACTGTATGTGGTCTTGTGCATACAGCTTTTCACTTAGCACAGGAGTCAGCACATTACTGGCTACCTGTTTTTACAAATAAAGTTTTATTGGAACACAGTCAACCCATTCATTTACATATTGTGTGTTGCTGCTTCAGTGTTGCTGCTTCAGTTCTAAAAGGACTGTGCTAGCAAGTCTCAAAAGAAGCTGTGTGGACCACAAGCCTAAACTATTTACTATCTGACCCTTTAAAACAAATTGCTGACCTCAGACTTAGCATAATATGTTTGATGTCCATCCATGTTGTAGCATGTATCAGTCATTCCTCTTTACTGAAGAATAATATTCCATTGTATTAATATATCACATTGGTCTATCCATTCACTTACGATAGATACCTGGATTGTTTCTAATGCGGGGCCATTGTGAATAACGCTGCTATAAATGTTCATGTACACAAGTCTTTGTGTGAACACATGACTTCATTTCTTTTGCATAGATACCGTGTACCCAGGAATGGAAGTGCTGGCTCCTATGGAAAACTTATGTTGAACTTTTTAAGAAGGTGACAAACTGTGTTCCAAAGTGACTGTACTATTTTACATTCCCACCAGCAATGTGTATGGGGGTTCCTATTTCTTCACATTTGCACTGTCACTTGTTATATTCTGTCAATCTTAAGTTATATTATGTTAATGGGTATGAAGTAGTATCTTATTGTGGTTTCAATTTGTTATTTCCTCTAATGACTAATGAGCACCTTTTGATGTGCTTTTTAGCAATTTGTTTATATTCTTTAGTGAGATAGCTATTCAAACATTCCACCCATTTTTACTTCAGTTGTCTAATTATTAAGTTGTAGGAGTTCTGTATATATTCTGGATAGAAGTCCTTTACCGAAAATATGATTTACAAATATTTTCTCCCATTTCTCTATGGGGTGTCTTTTTACTTCTTTTACTTTCTTGATGGTGTTCCTTGAAGCACAAGTTTTCAATTTTGATGAAGTCCAATTTATCAGTTTTTTTTCTTTATGAATCTTGATTTTGAGGTTGTATCTAAAAATTATTTACCTAACTCAATGCACTAAGATTTTCTCCTGTTTTTTATTGGAGCTCATAATTTTAGCCCTTACATTTAGGATTAAAATAACCTTTTTGCTTTTAGCCACCCAATTGCTCCAGCACTGTTTGTTGAAAAGGCTGTTCTTCCCTCATTGAATTGCTTTGGTATCTTTATAGAAAATCAAGGGACCATAAATTTAAAGGTTTATTTCAAGACTCCTACTTCTGATCCATTGATAAATATGACTTTTTTTTTGCCAGCATCAAACTATTGCTAACTGTAGTCTTTTATTAAGTTTTGAAATCAGGAAGTACAGTTTTCCAACTCAGTTATTTTTCAAAATTCTCTTGGCTATTCTAGGTTCTTTGCATTGCCATAGAAATATAAGCAAACACCCAAAAACAAACAAAAAATGAAAAAACCCAAATGCAAACCTTGCTGAGATTTATAATGTATGCATGTAAAGAAAGCTGTACATTTTTTAAGGATCAGATAATTTCTACAAACAAGTCTACTGAGACTTGGAAAGGAACTGTGTTGAATTTATAGATCAATTTTAGGAAAATTATCATCTTAACAAACATTGAATCTTCCAGTCAATGAACTGGGTATATCTTTCCATTAATTTTTCTCAGCAATGTTTTGTACTTTATAGTATAGTATTTCACTTTAAAAAATTTACTTCTAAGTATTTTATTCTTTCTGATGTTATTTTGAATTGTTCCTTGTTAGTATAAAATATTATTGATTTTTTTAATATTGATGTTGTATCCTGCAACCTTGCTGAACCTGTTTATTGGTTCTAGTGGTTTTTTGGTGGATTCTTTATGGTTTCCTGCACACATGATCACATTATCTGTGAATAGTGGCAGTTTTACTTCCTTTCTTCTAGTCAGGACATTTTCATATTATCTTTTTTTTTCCCTCTCTTATTGCCCTGGAAAGATCTTCCAGTGCAACGGTGAATAGAAGTGCTAAGAACCAAGCATCCTTGATATTGCTTTTGATACTTGGGGGAAAGCATTCAGTCTTTCACCACTAAGTATCATGTTAGCTATAATAAGTTTTTCATATACTCCTTTTATCAGGCTGAGGAATTCCCCTTCTTTTCCCACTTTCTTGAATGGGTGTTGGATTTTATGAAATGTTTTATGTGCCTCTATTGACATAATGATATGATTCTCATCCTTTATTATATATATATGATGTAATATATTCATTGATTTTTCTGAAGTTAAACCAATTTTTGCATTCCTGGGATAAAGCCCACTTAGTCATAGTGTTTAATCCTTTTCATAAATTGCTGGCTTTGGTTTGCTAATATTTATTAAGACTTCCTGCATTTATATTCATGAGGGATATTAGTCTGTAGTTTCTTATGTCTTAGTCTGGCTTTGGTGTCATGACAATACTGGCTTCCTAAAATGAGTTGGAATGTGTTCCTCCATTTTCTGGAAGATTTTATGAAGGACTAACATTATTTATTCTTTAAATGTTTGGTAGAAATCACCGCACATCTAGGCCTGGAATATTTTTGGGGGGAAGATATTTAATTACAAACTCAATATCTCTATCTGTTATGAATATGTTCAAATTTTCAATTTCTTTCTTTAGTTAGTTTTGGTCATTTGTGTCTTATAAGAAATTTATCTGTTTCATCTTATCTGTTGGCATAAAGTTGTTCATGGTATTTCCTTATATTTCAATTTCTGTAGTGTTGGTTGTGATGTTCCCCACTGTCATCTTGATTTTTGGCAATTGTGTCTTATCTCTTTCATTGATCAGTCTAGCTTAAGGTTTGTTAATTTTGTTGATCTCTTCAAAAGATAACTTTTGGCTTTATTGACTTTCTCTATTTTTTTTCTGTCTTCTATTTCATTAATTTATGCTGATCTCTTCTTGATCTACCTCCTTTGGGTTTAATCTCCTTCTCTTGTATGGATTTCGTAAGGTGGAAGCTTAAATTATTGATCTGAGATCATTTTTATTTCCTAATACAGGTTTTGAAAGCTATATATTTCCCTGAAGACTGTTTATCTAAATCCCATAAATTTTGATATATGTTTTCATTTTCATTCATTTCAATATATTGTCTAAATTCTCTTGTGACTTCTTTGACCAAGAGTTTTTAAGCAATGCATTTAGTTTCCAAATATTTGGGATTTTAAAGTTTATTTCTGTTTTTGATTTCTAATTAATACCATTGTGTTTTAAAACACACCTTTTTGTAGTTTCAATCTTTTAAAATCTATGAGACCTGTTTTATGGCATAATTGGGAGATATTTTCAGGTCTGCTTTTAAGAACATACGTTCTTCTTTGATTGGGTCGTATTCTATAAATGTCTACTAGGTCTTCACTCCACCATACCCATGTTGCTTTTAAGCACATAAAATGTTGGCAAATAATACATCGTAGAATCTTCATCTGGACTAGATCACCCTGTCTCTGAATCTGATAGCTTTGTAATGAGAAGAGAGTTGTATACCCTCTAAAAGACTACCTATACTGAGGGAAAAGAGAATAACCTAAATTTGGATATCCTTTTCTCTTTTCAGATACGATAAACCATTTCATACTTTGACAAGAAGTATTGAGGTTATTGGTGACAGCTTCAAATTATGAGCAATTATTGTACAAACGCTGAATTCGGTATCAATAAACTTTACTTGAATTTGAACAAAAATACCTCTTTGTTTCATAGATTTAGCATTACTTCTCAGTTCCTCCTGACTATGGAAAAACCAGTGTTGCAACATAAATGAATAAGGTGTTATATTAATCATGTATAAAAATTAATAAGGACTAAAAAATCATATACTGAATTAAACCACATTGAAAACTATTCTGGAGCACATGCGTGATCACAGCACCAGTATGGCCAAGTCCACTGATGGACATGGTCCAAGATAGCACTTATGAATATAATCCATAAGACTCAGTTCCAGCAGCCGGCCCCATGATATACTAGCATGGCTAGGGCAGTATCAGGAAAAGCCTCAAGGAATTCTTGGAAAGGAAAATACTGGAACTGACCACAGAAGGTGAAACAGAGCAACTGGCAGCTATTGAGGTGTCCTGGAGATGTTCTCCTTGATCCCAACCTTCCTGTCTTTCAATTTCAGAATTCTATATATCCAACAGAAATATCTCTTTCTGGCACAGGTCAACCAGGCAGTTGGAAAATGTCAATGGGCAGGAAGCAACCATACAATCTACTTGCTATCCTGGTATCTCACACTACAAACTTGTCCTCACAGGGTACCTTTCTTTCTGATTATCACTCTGGAAAAGAAACAGAATTCTCAACATCTTCAGTAAATTAGATATTATTGTTCCCTTTGCGGCAATGAGGTAACTGATGTCCAAAAAAAAGCTATTAAGTGATTTAACCCAGAATTTGAGGATGTACACAACAGGCTGTCAGAGCATCGGACCCTCAACCCACTGAAAAGTACAGCCTGTGCACAAAAGCAAAAGCCATGTGAGATGACCTTGTCTTGAACAGTAGCAACAGTTTGCACGTGATACCTTCATTGGATTGTGTGACACTTTCAGGATAGAAGGTTGCAAACATAAATTTTATTATTATGATACCTGTTCCAATGGACGTAAACCTCAATCTCCCTTGGACTCTGTCCAGAATGAAGGCCAGGCAATATCTTCTGACTCATAGTGCTACCAGGGATCTGCCTCAAGCCCTTCCCAAAATGACATGGGGTGTAAATAAACAAGCTCAGGGAATGCCTCTTCAGAAGAGACAGGGGCTGGACAGGCTCATCTTGGAAGTGCATCTTGCCCCCTCTCTGATCCTCCCCACTTAGACTGCTTGCTGACACTTAACACTTAGCTAATTGTGAACTGAGATCACCATCATACTATTAACTTAGTCTTTCAGGCCTTAGAATCACAATTCACTTGTCTGCATCACTCTTCTCTCTTTCACCATATCCTATATACAGTCCATCAGAAATGTCTACCCTAACAATTTTTTTTTTTAGGAGAGGAAGGCAGAGGCTTTTATTTAAAGATAAAGTGAGAGGACAGAGCTCCTGGCCAGAGCTTTGGGACAGAGAGTCCCAAAAATGTCTGCCCTAACATTTTGCAGACTCTTTCTCCTCCCAGAACAATCCCAGGGAAAGTCCTGAGTACCTCCTACCACTGCCACTCGCCTCTTCGCTCCCCAGTTACTTGCCATTATATACAAGAGTCTACTGTGGTGAATACCATTATGTAAAATAGATTCATTTAACAAAGGCTTTTCTAGGTCTTTTGATCGTGCCCAGAAATTATACTCCTTTCACTGGATGACACACAATTAATATCTTTTGTGGTGATTTTACTAATTCTTGCCCATGTAACAGTCAGTAGGGGCTTTAGTATGCACACATACACACACATGGGCACACAGGGGAGGCAGGAAGAGATAGAGGGAATAAATGGGTGACAGGGGAATGCGTTCATTTTAATTCAACACTCTGTCTGTCATGATGAAAGGGGCTGGAGATCTAATGGTAAACACAACACTCCCTATTCTCAAGAAGCTTATAAATCATGTGGAGGAAACAGCCAATAATAACAGCAGGAAATATTCATTGAGTGTTTAGTTGGTTAAAAATATTTAGCTAAAAACTCCACATGGATCATCTCATTTTATCCTCATGACACTTTATGAGGGAAGTACAATCATTATCCCCACTTTAAAATGAGAAAATAAGACTCAGAGAGGCAGCCCTAGATCACACAACCAGACAAGTGGCAGAACTCAGACACAAGTTTATTCGACACCAAAATCCACTCTTGACCACTTTTCAATCCTGACTCCTTGGAGATTCATTCTTAAATGCCCTCACCAATACCCCATTCTCTCTAAGGCCCTCATGGCTCTGTTCCTGAATAACTTCTTTTTCCACTGCCAGATCCCTGGTCACCAGCAACCAGAGGCCACTTGCCCAGCAGTCACTGTCCCTGGGAAAGGACACACAGCCTCCCTTTCCCAGCCCCAGTGTAATAAGAACATAAGTTCAAATCCTCAGGACTAACTGTTAACTCTTGCAGGGGTAAGGAACTTCCTAACTGTATCTATCCCCTGTGCACCCCATAGAGCAAGACCAGACACTGCGAGTCCATCAGACGTCCCTGCTGAACTGTTCTCCACAGTAGGCAGCCTGAGTATTTTCAAAACCAAGAGTGGAAGTGCACTTAAGATGATGGGGCAATATTAAAAGTCATTGGATTGTATGCTTTCAAATGCATGACGTGTGTGGTACATGAAATATATCTCAATAAATCTGTTTAAAGATTTAAAAATGACAGGGCAGCCAGTCTTTGGAAATGAGAGGCTTCTACCTCTCAGTTACCATCAAGGGTAGTTGAATGGTAGGATGTGTTTCAAAGAAACTCATGGTGGGTGGATTTTTAAATGACAAATTAAATAAGTTAAATCTTGTTGGTGAGTTCAGAGGTTTCTTCTACATGCCATGATGTTTCTCTGAAGAAATACTTAGACAAAAAAAGAAATATGTCCAAACCCCTAAAAATGTCCATCTGTGTGTCAGTCAACATCCGAGTACCCCCGTCGGGAATGCACTGGTGCTGGGCCCTGGGCCCCGCTGGGAAATCAAACACCAACTATGAAACGCACAAAGGAAACTGGGAATAAGAGGCAGCCCCTGAAACTTCCATATATACCGAAAGTGACTGGATCTAAGAGGGAAAGAAGTTGAGATTCATACTTAAAGATGGTTAACTACTAACATCACTGGAGACCAATTAATTAATTGCATACCAGTTAATTGTTCAAGTGTCCCCTTGATAGGTCAGAGGTCTGTGGTTCTGAAATACCACTTCACAAAAGTTTAGTACAGTGAGCACTAGATTAGGAGGCCAGAGACTTGACTCAGGTCCTTTTTTTGCAATTTATGTCTGCCTCACCGAGCCTGTTTCTTTATATTCTAGAAGAGGAAGATAGTGTCTGCCTTCCTACTTCGCAGGCTTGATGTGTTGGGCACACATGCTGTTACTCACTAAGAAGCTTTCAAACTGTAAGGCAGTATATAGCTGTGAGGGTATATAGGTTTAGGTCTTCATAAATCCATGATGCGAAGATAGAAAAAAGGAAATGAGAACATCATTTACAAATGTTTAACACTGCAGTGAGGAAGGTAAGTGAGATGGGGGCAGGGGACTCTAGCTTTTGCCAGGCCTGCTTTGGGTGTCTGCCTCTGAAGGGGACTGTGGCTTGTTTTATGCACAATCCACAGGAATCAAGAGAACTGACTCTGGTAATGTTTGCATGATGAAGGTTTACCCTGATTAAGATGCTCTAGTGTTCTGAATTAATTCTGAATGTACACAGGCTATTGAAAATAAGAAGTAAGTGCAAAGAAAAGTCTATAAAAAGGAGGCGATCATAGACAGGTAACATCTGCACTGTTGCCCTTTGAATGTTATGCATAATTAAACATCTACCCTCAGAGTCTTTATAGCTGATGATCCAGTAACATCTGAAAAAGGAAATGTGTTCCTCCCATGACTATTTGCTACATTTATTTTTTTAAAACATGCATGCCCACAAAAACACATCGTGATACTATTATTTTACTCTATTTCAAACTAGTCTATTTCAGGTTTTCTGGTAGGGTTATGTCTGATTTTTGAAGCCACTGAAATATAATTTGCTTCAGTATACAGTCTTTCACCACCTCTCATTATGATGCATGTGTAGCAATCCTGGCAATATTAATTTCATCCCATATGACAGGAAGAGGAAGATTGTATTTCATATGACAGACACTGCCTCCACTTACTCTAATCCCAGCGAAATCCCCATGCCTGTTACACACACCAGGAGTGCGTGCCCATGCAGAATAACTGCAGATCCAGGGGAAAAACTGTCTCAAAGTTAAAAAATAATAATAACAACAACAAGAAAACTTATTTTCAGAGAACGCTAATTGGAAGAGTTTATAAAATACTTTGAAACTACATTAACCTTTCCTTTCAGGGTCATGCACTGAAGCCTTGTTATTTTGCTAATGTGACGTTTTCCCTTGGTTTTCAAGTCCAGAGTTTAACAACATGGCTGATAATCATACTGATGATTAGTACCCTGGAGTTTACATCTTGATCCTTTGAGATTTACATTATCGCTGTTCATCTAATCTCCCCAACTGGGTTGTCAGTTCTTAGCGGGTAGAGATAATGCTTTGTATTTCATTTTTACCTTTCCACAGTGCCTGGTATGGCATGGGATACACATGGAAAGACCTATATAATTAATTGAAGATTAAACAAAATCAGACTTGTGCACCATTTAATCCAAAGAGTGGGAAAGAATAATACTTTTAATCCGGGCAGAGGTTTCTGAATCTAAATACCAACTTCTCTGGTGAACAATCAGATTTAGACCTTTTGCTTAAAAATTTAAAGCAGCTGACATTTCTAGGAGTCTTTCCAACAGAACTGGAGTAGTAAAGTCAGTGGCAGCTGGACTTCCCTCCATCTCTCCCTCCCCCAAATATCTTTGGAATCCCCTTCCCTCCATAGCCCCTTCCCTAATATCATTGGCCCAGTTTCTAGTCACAACATTTCAAGATCCAAGTTTTTAGTCCCAGAACCACAAAGCCAGTATACAGGGAATACAAACCACCTATCAATGAGGAATTTACTAGCTTCTTTGGAGTTCTGTCTTTGACTTCTAAATGCCCCGTGATTCCAAGAGACCAGATTTTCTGCTAGTTGGGATAGTCTAACCCCCAGAGCAGCTGAGATGCTAGGGTAACTGAAATGTGTCACATAGGCCGGATTCAATTTCATCTTAAAATGATAATTACGATTTTAAATTCAGCAGTAGAGACAGACAATAGCTACACAGGGAGGCTGCTCTTGGTTTGCAGAAGAGAGAGCCATTAAGTTCCTCCCTATTGCTAAGCAACAGTTGTGCTAAAATCAAACTGCTCTCAGCTCTCAAGCAGCAGAAAAATCAGTCTTCAATTCAGATCACTATAGGTGAAAAACTGTTTAGGGATTTTGAAATATAGGATAGATTTAAGCTACCTTTCATTTTAGATATAGTCCGTCAATTTCAAAATATTTGGTATGGAATAAGCCCAGGATGCTCTGTCCACTAGGAATAGCCCAGACATGCTTCTTTCCAAAGTGTGCTCCTTAAACTCAATTTGATTATGAATGATTTGGCAAAGGTTCATTGACCATCATGATACCACCTATAGCAGTTATCTATTGGTACATAACAACTTACCCTAAAACTTAGAGACTTAAAAAAACACACATTTATTATCATACAGTTTCTTTAGGACAGGAATCGGAAGAGGCTCAGCTGGGTGGGTGCCAGGGCTGCAGTCATCTGAAGGCTCACCCATGAGGCTGTTGGCAGGAAGCCTACATTCTGGTTAACTGCCGGCCTCACAGGCCTCTTCTCATGACATACAAACTTGTTTCCCCAGAACAAATGATCCAAGAGACAGATTAACCAACACAGGGGCCACTGACCCTTCTGATTACCTAGGCTCCAAAGTTACACATGATCACTGCTGCTTGATTCTGTCCGAAGCAAGTTGCTAAGTCCTGCCCACATAAAAGGGAAGGGAAATTCAGCTCCACCTCTTGAGGAAGGAGTATGGAAGAGTTTGTGGGCAAAGTTTTAAAACCACCAGATCAAACAACAGAAATGTTCCTGTCCTTCTCCAAATAAAATGGTGGCACTGCAGAAGCCCAAAGAATGAAACTGCAGCTCGGCCCTATTTATGTAAGGCAGAGATTGGGACTGGTGCTAGATCTTGTAGGTCCTCTATTCATTAGCCAGGATTCACATATATCACTTATTAGCTGTGTGACCTTAGGCGGTTTACTAACTCTCTGTATCTCAGTTTCCTGTATTGGAAAGTGAACGTGATAATAGCTACCTTATGTATTAGTTAACATATGTAAAGCTTAGAGGAGTGCTTGGTGTATAGTGTACCCTATAGAATTCTGCATCTTCATTGTTGTTGTTATTATCATGACGATAATACTCAATTTGTATACAGAAGTTTCCAACAGGGAAAGCATAGGACAGGGGTTTGCAAGATGTAGGTGTGACTTTGGGAGGCCATCTGCAAAAACTACCCACAATTGTAATGTATGTGCAATCAATAAAACAGGCTAATTACATGCTATCAAGTTGTCTCCTCAGGTCTTCCCAGCACTTGTGAAGCCACAGGCTACAAATGCCAATAAGAGAAACCATTCCTCCCTTACCATAGATGTCAGAAGCTTTAAGGCTCGGTTTACCTTTGCTGACTTGCCCTACTAACCATGTAAAAACAACATCTCAACAGATAACTTCGACTGCACTATTTAATCTTTGACACAGCACCTTGAAAGATGTTATATAACTAAAAGCTTATCTCATCCTTTTTAATGTATGGAGCTGATACAATGTTACATAATCACAACATTATCATTAATTATTTCTCCCAATAGAAAATTCACTGAGAAATTTCATTTTTTATTATAATACTGTTGAAGCTGTCTACTATTTCCAACTTTCCAGAATAATGATCTTCAGTTTTTTGTAGTGTTACCATACCTATTACTGTTTATTTGCCTCATTGCATTTATTATAAAAGTTCAAATAACCAAAAGTCCAGGAAACCAGAATGTTTTTTAGTCTTGTATGATGATTATTTCTGTTTATGATTACTGAGTCATCATAACATAGTGAGTGTATTTCTGATTCATCAAGAGATACGGATCAGACATGACGTTCTGAAAGTATTCTATTGTATGTTAATTTTAAAAAATTTGTTGTCTCCTCAAAGGATCAAGGTCCTGGGTTTAAGTTGTTGCTTTTTTTTCTCTATTAGTGTCTCCCAGCCTAAGGTTTTTCATCTTTAAAATAAGGGGGCTTGTTTTCTCTTAGTACCTTTTTCACCACAGAAAGGGTCTGCGGAACCAGGATGTAATCATGGAAATGCACTGAGGGGCACAGCCTGAGCAGGAAGCTACAGGGCTCCTCTCTGGACTGCAAGAGGCGGGGTCGGCTCCGTGCTGCCCAGGGCCCCAGGCCTTGAGGGCCACACTTGGTTTAATATGCAACTGTCACCATCTTGAAATTCTTAACACTTTTTAAACAAGCGGACCTGCATTTTCTTATGGCCATGGGCCCCAGAGAGAATGCAGCCATTCCTGGCAAGAGGACATACCTCTGTATGTAATAAATGCAGAACTCAAAAAGGTGAGGATGTACCAAGGGGAAGAGGCAGTAGGACACAGAGAAAGGGAAGACGAATAAGAACTAAAACAAGCTTGCACAGAAAATGAAAGATGGTGAGGGCCCCAAACAAGGAATAGTCACACAGCCAACATTTTGTTCTTAGATTTCTGAACAGTACTGCTAACTTGGGGTAAGATAGACTGTTTCCCCTATGTCCTAACTAGACAGGAAATTGGACACCAGGAATAAGGAATCAGATGGAGACAGTGAGCGCGGTCTTTCCGAGAACAGCAGGTAGCCGAGCAGTGATTCTTATCCTTATTTGTGCTTCCACACCCTTCAAGTACGTGGCACATTTTCCACGGATAGCGTCTCTCTTTTGTGCCTGACTCTGGGAGGAGGCTGCTTGGAACCCCCACAGAAATAGGTGTGTCCTGAAGACGTCCCTAGCTTCCACCCTGCCCACACCCTGTTTAGAATCGCTGCGGTGAAATATCTATTTGATATTAATCTTCTGAGTTTGAAACAGAAAATCAATCTGTGATTCCTGCCTGAAGTTACAATTTCAGCTTGAAAGACAGACATTGGGAAAAGCCCATATTCTGTGCTTTTCTTATAAGTTCACTCAACAAATAGATAAGCTATTTAAACAGAGCTGAGTGTTCTCACAAATCCTGAAAGAGACTACAGACAGCAGGATACCTCTGTGACATTAACTTAACTCATGGTAATGAATATCTTCCTGCAAATTTAATCCAATTCTCCACATAGAGATAAATGCTTCCTCTGACCAGATTGTATCACAGTACTAAGGTCCTAGTTCTTGCAGCTGTGAAAGAAATCACAGATCTCTCACTGTCATCTGCTAGCCAAGTAAGAATCTGCCCGCAGATGAGTAATTTCATCAGGGCCCAGCTCTGGAGTTGCCAGGCTGCTATATCTGGGAGGTGAATGCCAGGTGGACACAGAGGTGGAAAGAAGATAAGAAAAATGAGTGTGCTGCAGACAAAAGACAGGATTGAGAAGCCATAACAAAATTAAATAATTCAAATTTCCCAAGAGCTTGTTCTTTTTGAAGTAAATGTAAGATTAGAGGCATTATCAGGGCAAAGAAAGCCACAATTTGGGAGTGGACAGATCTGAGCCTCATTCTCAGTAGCCGTGGGAGCCCTCCATCACTGTGGGTCTCACCTTTGCTAGGGAATCTATAAAAGCAGATGGAGATGACGGCCCCTGCTGACACCCCCGCGGTGAGGGGTGCCAGAGAGCCACCCTCCAGACCCTCGAGGAAGATGACCCTGTGAAAGCAAGAACGGCCACGCCACAGTGGAGGAGGAGGACAGACGGACTTCCTGTGAAACAGCTTGGACAAGGGGAAAGAAGTGGAGGGCACTGAGGAGATTCGGGGGTCCACTGCTGATACTCAGGCATGTCTCAGGAGATCTTATCTGCATCAACCTACACTGCAGCTGTAAGTGATTACAGTAAATCTGAGGTCATATACTAGTGGCTCAGAGCCAAATGTGGTCCACAGAAGTATTTTGTTTGTCCTGGACAGTGTTTTTAAAGAGTATGAATTCACTTCCAATATTTAAAAACAGATTTTATATAAATACCCAGATTTCTGGCTTTTCTTATGAGAAAAAAGAAAGTAAAATAGATTTGACAGCACTGCTCTGTATTCCGCCTTTTGGCAAAAACCATGGGGAGCTGAGCAGCGGCTGCCCCCTTATACACGGAGTAGCTGTCCAGCCCCCACTTCAGTTACCTGCCTGGCCCTGAAGTGGATGAAGCTAATACAATCAAGTAGCAATTAAGCAATGTGAGTGAATCAAAGAAGTGAACAGGCTCAATCAGCTGTATTGTACCTTTGCCGAGGTGAGAATACTAGAGGAGAACAGTGTGTATGGAGCCACGGAAAGGGCAGTACACAGAAAGAGAACTTGGCAGTGCAACACAGTCAGGAAAGAGGGGGCCCAGGCCAGCTGGAACAGGGATCTGGGTCTGCGTGGAAGACCTAGCAAAGACAAATGATGTGCAGAGACATGCTCCACATGATCTAGATTGGTGCAGGCATCTTCCCTGGAAGAGAAAAAATGAGCATTCCTAGCTTTGCAGGCTCCTACCAGCTAAAGATGTAACATCTCAGTTCCAAAATTCTAATTCCAGGCAATGTGCATGTGTGTGTGTGTGTGTGTGTGTGTGTGTGTGTGTGTGTGTGTGTGTTTAAAAATAAGATTTGGGGGAAGGGAGTTGTAGGGATGGGTGAAATAGGTAAAGGGTATAAAGAGGTACAAACTTCTAATTATAAAATAAATTTGGCATGGGGATGAAAGTACTACACAGGGAATATAGTCAATAATATTGTAATATCGTTGTATGTTGAAAGATGGTAACTATACTTCTCAAGGTGAGCATTTCATAATTATCTTATTGTTGAATCATTATGTTGTGCACCTGAAACATATAGTATTGTATATCAACTATATTTCAATAAGTAAACAAGACTTGGAATCATTGTTAGTTTAAATTTGGTTTGCCAAAGCTCTTTATTTTTCATTAGTAATAGTGATAATAATGTTTTATTTAAAAATATAAATGAGATACATCTGTCTCCAAAACTTCAACTAGCTATCTTTGATAAAATAATGAAAAATGGTTCTTATGTATTAAAAAAAAACAAAATATGGCCCAAACTAGGATACATCCTATAGGAAAAATAACTAACAAAAAAGTCATATACTTAGCAATAAATGCAACAAAATAAATTTAAGACATATGCTGAAAGATATAAAACATTGCTGAAAGAAATCAAAACAGATCTAAATAAATGAAGACATTTCATGTTCATAGATTGAAAGAATGAATACTGTTAAGGTGGACCCCTTCCCCATATTGACCTAAAAAATCAATAGAATCACTATAAAAGTTTCACCAAGTGAGACTTTTAGTTTCAGCTCTGACATGTGAAGAACTTGCAAGTTGGCACATGTGTCTTTACAACAAGAGAAAGTTGGACAAACTGAAAATCAATGGCTTTTCTGGGACACATCAGAAAATTGAAGTTGCAGGATGAATGACCACCCGCAGAACTGGAGGAAGAGAAGGTGCAGCTGGAGAGACATAGCTGAGATCTGCTTACCTGGAGCAGAAGTCACTGGAGCCGTCAGCTGCTAGCAACACTTGAAATGTCATTTTGACAAATTTCTAGAGGCTGAATGCGGACTCTGTGCAAGTGAGAAACTGCCGAGGACCCCATTCTGAGGAGCCCCTACACTTCTGTGAGCTTTACCTCCAGGGACCACACCAGGTTCTCACAGTAGAGTGGAGAAAGATGTCTTGCAGAGAAAGGGGAAGAGCACCTGGGTATACTGTGAAGTACACCCAGAACCTTCTCCATGACAATGGGCTCCTCTCAGGGCGAAAGCCTGCCCATGTCTTACCCAGCTTGGGGAGGCATATCCTGCCCAGTGCAGCCCCCTCTGTCCTTTCTGTCTTACCCAAGGAGAAAACAGCATCATCTACACGGGGCAGAGCTTCCAAGAAATAAACTGTGAATGCTACAACCAGAGAAGGAGCAAACACCCTCCTCCATGTAGCCCGGTGCTTGCCCCCCCTTGGCTCCACAGTAGTATCACCTGGGGAACTTAAAAAAAATCCTGACGCCCAGGATGTACCTGGCCCAATCAAGTCAGAATCTCTTGAGGGTAAGGACCAGGTATTAGTATTTTCAAAAACTGGTCCAAGCCCAATTCACACCAAGGTCAGACCTACTATTGACTACACAAGCCTAAGTGGTTTGACAGAAGAGAAAACAGATTATGAATCATCTATTTTACAAGTCCCAAGTAATCACCAGTAAAAAAACTCACTATTTCTCTAAGCAACTGTTACTGTGCTGTTAATTTTCCTCTAAGTGCATTCAACCATTCCTCTACTTTGTTAATTTACCTTGACTTGCATAGAACAGTCAAACATATAATCTGCACACAGATAATCAAGAGTTGCTTGTGGTACCTTCACTGCCATTATTTCTACTTTCATAAAAATAACCCACCTCATACTTTCAAATTTCATTTTAGATCATCTCATAAACTCTACAATTAATCCTAGGGCTTCAGGTGTAAAGTAAACGCCATGATGTGCCCCAATATGTGTATTCACTGGATTTGCATTTCTATTCATATCATAACTGTATCCAAACTGCGCCTGCAGATTCCCTGGATCAGCAGCCATCTGAAAGGCACACATTTTAATTTCCACTTTAATGCAGAGCTCCTAAACTTGAGCAGATGCCTGAAAATACAAGCACCCAGCATGGTGGCACACAAGACCTCATCGATTGTCCTCTGTCTCAATCTAGTATAGAGTCATAGTCCCACCACAGAAAAGGGCTCTTATTTGACTGACTAATGATCACTGGGCTCACCCCCCACTGCCCGACAATCAAAATTCCCTTTAGCTGCTGTGATTCCAAGAATGATCTGGACCAAACTCAAAAGCAGATTTACCCGGAAGCCAATGAAGCTTAAACTTCAGGACTTCTCGATGTGTACAGGCCTCTTCCAGAGCCCTGGGAGCTGCTCTAAAGGTTTGTATCTCTAATGTTATATTCTTTTCCATGAGATAAATTGTATATATGTTAGGCCCCAGAAATTCTGGATCTATCCATAAGTGGGTCTAATGTAATTCAGCTGCCAGTCAGAAGGCAGGCACTGAATAAACTGTAGCATCTTTATAAGGTGAGGTTAACAAGGATTGGCTTAGGGCGGCAACTGTACCCACAGAATCGGGCTTTCCTTCCTCTGCAACAGGTACCTCAAAAAAAGGCACTACTGTAGATCATAAGCAAAGGGGCATGATAGGAAAGGCAGAGATTTACGCATCTTTGGCAAGGGCAGGTTCTAGGTCCTAAATTTTAAAAAAACAGGGAGAAAAAATCCAGGCTTTTCAAGTGTGGTGGAAACTCAGGCCCTGGGGGCAGGGTTGGTAATCCTGAGCAGATCCTGGCACACATTCCACAAATAAAATCTGTTTTTCTGCCCTCAGGGCCAAGCATACACATCTTGTCTGGCCTCTTTGCAAAGAAAATTTTCTGTCCACCATCTTGCTAAACTTGAAATTCTTTTTAATGAAAAAGAAAGCCTTCCAAGAAATAACTAAAGAGAAATGGCTTAACATGCAAACACCCAGAGTGAATATTTCAGAGTGCAATCATTAATTCTAACCCAGAGTTGCCAGATAATAAAAACATAATCATTAAGTTCTAACCCAGAATTGCCAGACTCCTATGTGTTTTGATGAGGGGGTGAGTGGGGGGAGGTGGGCAAGGATGAAAACAGGAGGGAACCTGAAGAGAGCCTGACACACAGAAGCCAGCGTGGCTTGGCCGGCTAGTGCCTTGTTTCCTGCTCTGGGCCAGAACTGCACGGCCAGGTGGGCCCACACTGCAGGCGTGCATGCAGACAGGAGGCCTGCAAAGACTGAGGCAAGCATGAGGTGCTCAGCTGCTTACACACCCTTCCCTCCTGCTCGTCTTTGCAACTCTCCAGGTTCTACAGTGTGTTTGGGTCAGCAATTCCTGAATCAGAGAGTGACTGCAGTGATTTGGTTTGGGTGTTAACCATGACCTAGCACTCCCCTCCTTTGACCACCTGTCCACCTGAGTCTAGGTCTTCCTGGAACAGCACCGTGCTCTCCCTGGCTGTCCAGTAAGTCCAAATATCTTTTTAGCACGGCCTTGTTTCTGCTCCGAGTCTATATTCCTCAGTGACTAGTGAACCCAAACTCTGCTGTGCAGTTCCAGGCAGGAGGAATCCCCTGAGTGGCCGAAATGCGGTATACACTGTACCTGGTTTCCATGCCCAGACTCCCTTTCATACTACCATTAGCCACTGGAAACTGACCTGTGTGCAACCTGCTGCCCTTACAGCAGGGCCCCAGAAAAGGCCAAATCCAATCCTTTATTTCCTTTACTTCTAAAACCAAATCATGTGGCTCTGACCATGTTACAGGTGACAACAGTAGCATCACGATAAAAGGGCAGTCTACTCAGCCAGGATCGGGTTACCCAGCACCTAGCAACTCTGGCTGTGGCCACTGAGCAGTTCCCCTCTCCTCAGCAGCTCTTTGAAGAGCTCCTCTGAGCAGCTTTCCTGCTAAAGTTCTTCAGCTGCAGGGGAGAAGCAGAAAGAAAGGGAGCAGAAGAGCAGTGTTCTGACAGCACGGAGGACTTGGCTGTTTTGGTTACTTTATCCTCTGGCCCATCATGTATGGACAAGCCGAAGGCAGAAAGCCATTCTCTGAAGTTCATTATAACTTCACTGCAATCTCAGGTGAAAAAAAGGACCTTCCCCTACCTTGTCTCCAGCCAGTGGGGAAATGGGCCCATCCTGAATTAACCTAAAAACTATTTTCCCTCACAAACCCTAATTAAATTATGAAACCTCTGACGAAGCTCTGTACTTCCCTTGCTTTCCAGAGACAGACTAGCTTGTGAGAACAAAGGACAGTAGAAGATGGTTGCAAATCACATCTGATGACCAACTCTGCTGAGAGCATAGTGGAGACTTCTTTATTCTTCCATGGAAGAAATGCACTTTCCTATAGCGTTAAGTCAATAATAGCCATCACCTGGGTGGACAAGACATCAGTACTATTACCAATATGGGCTGTCTTGTGTTATGCTGATGAGACTTTTGGGAGAAGGTTCTGGGAATATTTAGGGCAAAAACACCCCAGTTTGCCTGACCATGTCCACTGTAGCATGTGCAGCAAAGTATTCAATAAGTCAAATGTGTTCAGCCTGCAGATTTCCATTCAGATGGTATATATATATATATATAACTACTATGTAGGTCATGTTCATTATGGAACATCTCTCGCTCCTTATTCTTAGTTCAATTTGGAAAGAATTCACATAAATAGTACCTACTAGTTACTACTATTGAATATAGGTTCATAGGCTTTGGAAATGGACTTTGTAGTAGATGAACAGTAGATAATTAACAAAATACAGCACCACTTGTGGTTCTACAAAGCATGATGATTGGAAGGAAGAGGGTTAGTTTAGGTGAAGACACGCAGAGCAACAAGGCTGTTTAAACCACGTCCAGGTTTATTTTAACATAATGTCCTTCTTGCATGTGAGAGAAGAAGGCAGAGATAATGAATATAATTTTCATCTATTAAAATACTGTGCTTTTAAGTATTTCTTCTTTATCCTGAAAATTAACTGAAAGCAACTCAGCAAGCATGGTGGAGCTACTGGAAATGAATCATGAGTCAGCTAAAGCAACAGTTCCCTTCTCCTCCCCACTCCACAAGAGTTCTCTTCCACCTTGCATATGCTTTTAACATTATACTCAATTAAAAAGAAAACATGAGCCATCAGTAAGTAATTTGGCTAAAAAGGGTTAAAGAACTCCATAAAACAACCTAAAAGAAATAACACATCCTTCTCTGATACGGAAGTTCTCAAAAGTGTCACCCACAGACCACCTGGGAGACTCACCTGAAGGTGCTTAT
The DNA here is from genome assembly GCA_032199065.1 of Smutsia gigantea. Classification (NCBI taxonomy): domain Eukaryota; kingdom Metazoa; phylum Chordata; class Mammalia; order Pholidota; family Manidae; genus Smutsia; species Smutsia gigantea. The sequence goes on from JAVSCE010017880.1 coordinate 21,068, forward strand.
TTAAAAGATAGCTTTACCCCAGACACACTGATGCAGGATGGGAATCGGGAATCTGCATTCTAAATAAGCTGCCCAGTGTATCATCAAGGCAGTGGCAGGCAAGGACAATTAAGGCAAATTAATATAAATTTCCACATGTCTGTTCACTCCCGCTCACCTGGTGGACTCCCATGTCCTGCAGCAGCCATGGCAATTGCAAACGCAGAAGCAGGTGAAACAGAGCAGTGGGAGTTGTCAGCTGTCTGTCCTGGTTATTTAAAAGAATGGAAATGGCATGGTGAGGCAGATGGATAAAATTCAATAATGAAAATTCTCCCTGTCATTCCTGCACTGGATGAAGGGTTGGGCCAAATGGTCTGTATTGTCCTTATTAATAGGCATCAGCAATTCTGCTCTAGGTATATACATCACATAAAAAGTTACACATTAATATCCATAGCAGCATTATTCATAATGGCCAAAAAGTAGGAACAACCAAATGTCTATCAGCTGGTGAATGGAGAAACTAACTGTGGTATATCCATATGAAGGCATATTATTTAGCCACAAAAAAGGAATGAAGTACTAATACATACTACAACATGAATGATCCCTGAGAGCATTATGCTAAGTAAAACAAGTCAGTCACAAAAAGTGACATATTGCATGATTCTCTCTATATCAGATGTCCAGAATAGGCAAATCCACAGAGACAGAAAGTAGATTAGTGGTTGCCATAGGCTGGGAGAAGATGGGAATGGGGAGTGACAGCTAATGGGTACAGAGTTTCTTTTTGGGGTTGATGAAAATGTTCTGGAATGAGACAGTAGTTATGGCTGCCCAACCTTGTGAATATTTTTTAAAAACCACTTAACAGTATACTTTGAAAGAATGAACTTTATGGTAAGTGAATTATATCTCAATTTAAAAAATATTCTATGTCATGTTATCAATAGAATTTTCTTCTCAAAACACCTTTAAAAATGGGAATGCATTCCAAAATCAAAAGGATGCACTGAACACCTTTTGCAGTGCCTTTCACTCCTCAGATTGTTTACACACAGCATTTGATGATGCTGATGCCAACCTCAATGTTTTTCCTCACTCAGGCTTTTAGTGAAAATAATTCACTGTGATTCTGACCTGAAGGGCTTTTATTAGTTTGCCCCTAAAGTTAAATAGTCATATTTAAAATAAATAAGTAAGAGGGGAAGCGAAGAGCTGCTTCATGTGCCCCAGCACAAAATCACAGAACACTCTACCCTCTCCTTCAGCAGTAGCCTTGAATCATTTGTGGAGCAAGGTGGCAAGTAGATGAATGGGCAGAATTTCAGCTACACAGTGAGATAATGTGTGATACTGTTCCCATTTGGATTCTCCGTATTGTCACAGATTGCAGCTCCCTTCCTATGCTTCCATGTCTCTACAATTTAGTTGTATCAGGAAAGAAACAAAGAACTTAGTTAACCTACAAATAGGATTTCCAGATAATGCTTATACAAACAAATTTCATATATGAATACAAACATACGAAAAGAGACTATAAAACAGATCCCTCATAACAGTGACCAAGAAAACAACATTTACCTCTTGCCTCGGTAGAGTTTTGTTTCCCTGGGCTTTGGTCCTGACCTCTCCCAGGAACTCAAGGGGGTTGGTCCTGTGAGGCAATTATCAAGAAAGCTGCCAAGGCCCAGACTGACCAAGGCTCTATGAGCAGTACAGAGATTGAGCTACTTCCAAAGTAGACCTAGAACAAGTCAGGGAAGGCTGGCTTGTCACCTTCGTATTTCAGAACCACCCAAACAACAGGGTGACCTGTGACTGACCAGGGGCCTGAAATCAGTCCACTCTGTGAGGGCTGCTTCATCAGGGCACATGTTCTGACAACAGGCTGAGCCAGGCTAGCTTCCCTGGGAGCTGGTGGCAATGACAACAGCTTCTACCATGTGGCTATGGCTACACATGGAATAACCATTTGGAACGTGCACTCCATCTTTCACTAAATTGCCCTACTGAAAGCAGGAGTATGAGAGTCAAAAAAGTCTACATTTTACTTGGGTTAACTGGGGTGAGTCTGGTTTCATAACTGAATAATTTTCCCTTCTTTTCCCTTCTGACTTGAAATAATTAGCTTGAGGAGAATAAAGGAAGCATTTCAAAAACAACTGTTCCTTGGATATATTTATGTGAGTAATGGGGAGATAAAGGATTTCTACCTTTTGTTCTGTTTTTCCTCCAATTACAGGACATCTGGTATGGTCTAACACAAATTATGGGACAATACTTTATAATTTTCATAGCTATAGAAAATATACCAATTTCTGCCACTAGCATTAATGATGATTGGGGTCCCATGCACCTGGACCTTATTTTAAATGAAACAATGTTCTTAATAAGCTCCCCCCCATATTGCAGTGTCCCAGATGAGCCTATTTAGTGTAGACTACACTGGGACTCATGGTAAGGTATCAGGGTTTGGGCACATTTGGGTAAAACCAGCACTGAGGTTCTTCAAATAGCTATCATCTAAGGACAGGTTTCTTGACTCACCTTACTCCACACAAAGTGCATGATGGGGCCAAACAAATACTGGTATAATAATGACATGTATTTGGTAATCATTTAATTTTCCACTACTTGGTCCTACAATAACATTATATTTGCTTCCAACTAATTTTCATACCTCAGACTAAAAAATATTTGGAGAGTGAAAGAGTAAGATGAAAGAAAATTTCAGGCTAGGAACCATCTTTTATATTTCTCAGTCCCTTTCTGAGCTCTCACCTACAGGCTGCCGATAGCGGAGGTGCTGAGGAGTTGAGGGTGACCTGCAAGGTGAAAGTTCTGTGGCGTCCGGTGTGGGGGAGCTTTCCACTCCTGCTCGGTCCACAGGTGCAGACTCCAGGACTGCTGCTTCAAAACAGTGTGTATTTTAACAACCAGGCCATGAATTCAAGAATTTCTTTTCATTATCATGCATGCAAACACAAAAGTCTGTTATGAATAATAAGCATTTCATATTCATCTACATTTTTAAAGGGCTTTAATAGGAAATTGCATCATTCCTTCTGGCAGAATGCTAATGACACTAAATCAAAATACAATGTCTTCTCTTGCCCTGTCTTGGTGACTGGGCTGAGCTTAGCTGTCCCTACTCCCTTCCATCCAAACAACAGAGATGTTAAAAAGAACAGGGGATATGTTGTGGTCCCCCAGCCCTCCAGAATGTTTCTGCTTTCTCGGATGGGGAAAGAGGGACTCTTCCAGATGGTGAATCAGACTAGGATCAGTATTGGGATTTCACTGGTGTTTTTTTGCTTGGGTGGCTCCTGAAACCAACTGAAATTTGAATCTTTACCAATGGGGTCCCCCAAGAAGCTCTGGGGTACCTAAGGATCCAGAGCAGCATTAACCAAAATGGTAGCACTAGCCAAATGAGGCTAGGCACATTTAAATGAGAATTAAGTTAAATTACTATTTCAGTTCCTTATTGCACAGGCCACATTTCAAGCGCTCACAGTACCACCTGTGGTTGGCGGCCACAATACCGGTAGGACAGCAGATATAAAACATTTCCACTTCCCAGAACATTCTATTGGACAGCGCGATCTAAAGCTACAGACCAGCAGGAGACAAGTGGAAATTTTTACAGTGGGCTGTTGAGAGAGTTTAAGATATTCTGAGCCTCTTCACTGCAGCAAAGATCCAGTGAATAAAAGACACATCATTCTAGGGTCACAGCCAGACTACTACTGATGATGTTTCTGCACCCCTCCTCCCTGGCATATTAACCAGGTAAAACTATCTTTGTATGTGTTCTTAAATTTCCAACAACTCTTCCATTTCTTTTCCTTGGGTTTTTCATTGACCAATAACTATGCTACCTCCACTAATTTTTTTTTTCGGTTTTCAAAATACATTTCTTTTCCTGTGTGAAATCTTCAGAGAATTTGATGTTACTTGATAATGTAAGAGGAGAACATTTACAAAAAGTGTGGGGACGTGTTAACGCCCTTCTTATCTAGAACATGTCTTTCCTGGCATAGCTACAGAAAAAGTTAGAGGTCTAATGTCTTCATGCAGAGACAGATCATGTTCTAGCTGGTTTTTAATGTGATAAAATTCACCTTTGAAGAGTGGTATGGCCAAGAATTGGAATGCGTCCAACACGGGCCTCCCTGAGACCTGAGACCGAGTAGGTGTGTTCGTTTCTATGCTCATAAAGCTGGAACATGTGTATGCCCCTCAGTCCTGTCCCTGAATACCTCCACTAATCTTACATTACCCTTGTCAGTAGAACTACTCAACACCCTTTGCCATCCTATTCAAGACTTCACTCAATAAACTTTGCAGAACCCCTAATGACTTCATATAAAGCCATTTTTACACTTGCATGTGATTTTCTCCGTTAAAATTATAGCCACAATTTGGCTCTTTTGAGACACAAAGGGGCCAGGGAAGGGAAATGGTTCGAATCTTTTCTTGAATGACATAATTACAGTAAAGCTGGCAACGATGCAGGATGCAGACAAAAAAAAAATCAGTGCTTAGCTGTTAGTTTTATTATTTTCTAAATAACTCCCTCAAAATTCAGTAACGGAAGGCATCTGCTCTGCAAGAGCAGGCAGAATATCAAATGCATGCCCTTGATCTGATTCAGCCATTCATTCCTCTGAGGCAAATGAGAAAATCATTTAGTCAGCAATTACACGGAACCCCAAAACTTCCCAATGAGAGAGCTGGACAGGCCTCCTGAGTGTCCACTGAAAGAACAGGAAAGCAAAGAACACTGCAAAAAGCAAAAAGGCACCTACAGAGAGAGGAAACCATGCCAGCAGGGTGGGGGGAAAGAAGCATTTCCTTCTGGCATGTTCAGTGTCAATCAAGTCCCATGCAAACAGCTTCGCGTGCAGGATGAGTGGGCAGGTGTGGGCTCAGAACAAACGCTAGAACTGGGAGCACTTTCAACCCACAGGCAGGCGATCTTCAAACTAAGGACACAGAAACAGATACTAGTGGTGTGGGTGTGTGGCGACGCAGAGGCGAGGTTGCCCGCGAACACTGATTGGGTAGTGCGCAGCCCTGTGACTCGCCCTTCGTGTCTGTGTCCGTCTGACCTTTGTTGAGATCCCATCATTGAGGACAATCTGGAAGTGAGTTGGGCTAATGTTTGTGCTTGTTACGAGAATCCAGGGTAGAAGAAGGTGGGGACTGCCTGGTAGGAAAAAAGGAAAGTCCTGATGAATATCGGTGAGCCTGGAACAGATCTGGGTTGGGGGGAGGGGTGGGTGATATATTGCATTGCCTTTTCCCTCAGAAGTTCACAGTCTTGCTCATTTTGAGGGATATTTCGTATTCTTGTCATGTCATTTGAAGTCTTTCTGCCAGGAAATAGTGCAAGGCTGGGATTATAATTGCAACAAAAATAAAATTGGACAAAGGGCACTAGCATTTTTCACTAAGCATACCCTGAAACTGCCTTGCTAATCACACCCAGGGCCTTCATGTGGACCTAATGGACAAAGCTGTTATTATGCAATGAGCTTGTACAGAGTTGTATCCTCAAGTGAAAAACAGAAAATGTATAAACTGTTGGCACAGGATTCTTATTCAAGTTTGCCAACTGCTTTAAGTGTTAACATTATGCAAAGCGCACGCAAACATCTTTCAAATTAAAGACAGATCAGCATCTCCTTTTTTTGTCAACTGGAATTTTCAAGACAGAGTTATTAGAGCAGCACTCCTGGCTTCCACAGACACCAGACACGCACACACACACACGCACACATGCACACACACGCACACACACACACACACACATGCTGAACTTGTCAGACTGACACACACACACGCACACACATGCACACACACACACGCACACACACACATGCTGAACTTGTCAGACTGACACACACACACACACGCACACACACGCACACACACACGCACACACA
>JAVSCE010017882.1:0-60714 GCA_032199065.1 Smutsia gigantea
CTGGAGTTCAGGACTACTATACCTCTTACATTTATACCACTTGAATGGCAATTTTTATACTGCTAATGATTGTTATATTTTTATGCATATATCGGCTTTTCCTAACTATACCGCTGAAGGACAGAGACTATGCATTCTATCTGGTATCTTCAAGAACTACTTATAAGGCCTTAATCAACATTTGATGATGGTGAAGAGGAATAATGAAAGCGACATGTAGAAATTAAAACCTTGATGACATTAGTCTTATTATTTAAATAGTGAATTGAACAACCACAGATAAGCTTATGACTGGCCATATGAAAATCCAAGCCACTATCTCAAGAAATTTAGATTGTATAGACCAAAAATATGGTTAATAAATATCTGCACACTTTCCTTTAAAGCATATTTTATGGCATATTTTATGGTACTGAATCATCCCAAAATTGCTTTAAATCTTCATTTCTCATTGCACCATATGCATAAGAAAAGTTCATCCTAGGCATGTATTATAAAGATGAATTGTTATAGCCAAAAAAGTAAGCCTTATAAAAAAATTAATGGTAAATCCAAGATAAAACTTGGGTAAATCCAAGATAAAACAAGACAAAAGCAATGTTTTTAATCTCAGCTTGCTTAATACTGTCTTTCAAATGAATATCTGATTCAGTTACACTTTCTAATTTGATGGCTCAAAAAGAAACATAAATTTTCCCCAGAACACCTTTATCTTATCCTATAAATAACAGCAATCATTTATCAGTTAATGCAATAGATGTCAATGTGTAATCCCAGCTAATAAAATGTGCATTTGTGTGAGTCAATCTCTGAATATCAATAAGACAAGTCCAAATCATCCACCAGCCGACCTGACTGAAAGACCAACAAAGTTGAATTCCTGTTTTGAAACTGTGCATCCCCTTGGAGCTAAGTAGCAAATTTATATTACATCATTATTTTTCTGCCCTTCTGCTAAATAAAATTCTGCATTTAGAAAAAATATGAAACATAAATTTGGGGTGATCACCTTTAGATCATGGTTTTCTCTTTTATAATTTCCATGGAAACTGGATGTCATTTACTCAGTCTAATGCTTCATCAGCACCTTGAAATTCCTAACTTTATGCATATTCTTTCCCTATAGACCATTTAACTGAAAAGCATCTATGATATAGTTGGATGTGTCAAATAATATCCAATATTCATTCTTATGTTTTAGAAGGGATCCACCTTTTATTGTCTATTGCCTGGGCAAGGTTCATGTGACTGAATCAGTTCACATTTTGATATTCTATAAAGCAAAGAAAGTATTACAAGTGGGTTTTGACTTATTTGGAGAAAGCTGTCACAGTAATGCATACTACTCATACATCTATGGTATATTCTATAGACAGCTTAAGTTGTTTTTATTTTAAACTAAGTTCTGATGTTCAAAGGTTTCTACTTGCATCCCATTCAAGAATGAAAATATTTAAATTTAAATTATTTATCTTCATATAAACCCTGGTGGTTTACAAAAGAAGTGATTAGGATATCAGAAAATAAGGGCCAAGATAGCAAGAATCCATTTATTCTATATCACATCCTCAATTTCCACCCCTAGACAATAGAAACAAACAAAAATCCTTCTCACTCTAATTTTGCTGGAGTATAGATCCTGTATGTTGTCTATTCAGCTACAATAAGAAACCTCTCATATGACCAAGGGAATAGAAATATGTGTTCTGAATATTCAAAATTAAATATCTTGACTTAAATTTTGGAATAAAAGTATCCTTTCAACTGCACAGCATTTTCTGTTACTTAGAAAAAATTGTTCTCAAATGCCTTCTGCACATATTTTTTCTTCATAGAGAGAGTCTTAGTCCCTTCAATAAAGAAAGCCTTCTGTTACCACTTCTTCATGCCTCCCCACAACTTTTAGTAGATGAAATCAAGAAAAGCTGCTATCTGTTTTCCAGATTATTTTATATGCATATACATATGAGAAACACTGTTTGAAAGAAATATTACAGTAAGGTAATATTTTGTTGCCTTATTCCTCTTATTTATTTACTTATTATGAAGATATTTTTTATTGATACATTTAAGTTTAATAAATTGTTATTGAACCTACTGGGTACAAGGACTCACAGGTGGTGTAAGGAGAGTAAGATACAATTCCTGTCTACGTGATATTTCCAGTCCTGTAAAGCATTAAGACAAGTATGCAAATGACAACACAATGTTGATTAAATTAAGCATCAGTAGAAAAGCAGCACAAAGTTCCAAACGGAATCAAAGGAGCAAGGTTGATGCTCGGGGAAGGCCTTAAAAGATGGAGAAATTTTGGTAAAAAATAAAGACAGTGAACGCAGATAGAATTGCATGAGCCAAAACATAAAGAGGAAATTCAACAGTGGACGTGAAAATTAAAAGTAGAGACTACAGATAGAGATTTGGGAATAATATTCTGAGTGATAAGCTACAAGGAGGGCATCCTGGGAATGTCAGCGCATTAGCACACATGCTTTCACCATAAATTCATGCCCCATTCAGAAGCAGTGCTGTATGGCAAATCATGACGGTGACTAGGGTGTGCAGTAAGTTCACGGACAGGGATGCTGGCAGAAACAAGACACGCAATGAAGAAAAATTCATATCCCAAATAGGTTTCTTTTCCAATGAAGACAAGTCTCTAACCACAACCCGTCCCCATCATGATGGAGGGTAGCTGACAGATCCTCTAAAACATGGAGGGGGCTCAGGATTGGCAACTGCTATAGACTCACTGTGGACACAAGAGTGATGATAGCCGGAAATGTCTTAGGGAGGGAAAGTCTGTATAATTGACCACACGCATAATCTTCATCCCTGCCACCCAGGCCATTTTTTATGAGTTATTTTGAATAATCTCTGGAGTAGCTGGGGATAGAAGCTGACTGGCATCTACCACATGGGTCACTATGTCTACTTTTGTCTACATTTTGTCTATTTAAGGCCACCTCTTAGTTGCCATTTAGGTCGAATTCACACAAAACACAAATATCTATACATTTGAGACCACTCTAAGAGGTCCATTCAAATTCCTCTTTCCCAAACCTCTTGGTTTAATCTTTAATCTTGTTCCTCTCAAGCCCCTGACCATCTTGGCCACTCTAATCACTAATGTCCATGAATTAGCGTAGATCCATTCTTTAGGCCATTTTGCCCTTCAGGCAAACTGGACCTCCAGATAAACACTGGAACATGGATCTCTGCCCACTTGGAGGACTGTTCTTTCCCTTTACCCTTTAGGGTATGCCCTGAGTGGGATTGTAAAGAGACAGTAATCCATTTCTGCCTTGTGATAGCATACTATCTGATAGCAGAATCTTCTATAAATCAAATAAGTTTTCTTCTCCTAAGCCAAATAATCATAGCGTTCTCCTCATGAAGTCACAGATACAGATTGAGAGCAAAGTGGCAGCCAGGAGGTGTAAGGGCTGTTGGAATGTAGGCAGCATGCTTGTGCAAATTATTTGTGACTTCAGGACCAACTCGAGAGTGACCCTACATATACCACTTCCATGTAATGATAGAGGACTGGTGCACATACCTAACTTCATGGTCTGGTGAATCAATTATTATCTTTGGTAAGAAATAAAGACAGCTCTATATGCATACTTAAATAATTACATAGTTGTTTCCCATAGTCAGGCACTCCATCTCTACCAGAACATGGATGTCATAATGGAAGTTTCAGGAGTGCCTTGCCTTTTAAAAAAAGTTCCTTTTAGGTGATTTTAGTAAACCAGTGATATGTAATACAGCATTTCTAAAGCACTCCTATTACTTGAATGGAATTTGCTCTAAAATGTTTATAAATTAAAATTGTAAATAGAATATTTCCTTAGGTTAAAAGAACCAATAACACAACTGCCAAATCCCTATAACCACAAGAACACACTGAGTCTTACTTAATGATCCAGCCTACATAATCGCTTTCACAGATAAAGCTAAGTTGTGAATGGATGTAATTTGAAATAGAAACACTAGCATTGTCTCTGCCTCTCCTGAGTATCCTACCCTGAGCAGCAGTCTCCTAGAATAAATTTAATTCATCACAATGGCTGGCACTAATTAATACTCAAAACTTAACAAGTAATATATGTGTGCTTCTGGATGGATGTGTGAGTTTTCTAAGATAATTTTGATTGACATTTATCTATCAGGAAATGCTGCAGAAGACTCCCTGATGTGACAAAAAAAAAACTAAGATGTATATAGGACAAAACATTATAAGAAAATAGCTGGAGTCTTGAGGATTATGTCAATGAGGAAGTACTGGTGGTTTTTATATAGTAATGTAAAATATCTTGAATATTTTAAATTCCTACAAAGTTCTGTGATTTTCTAAATGAAAGATCCTGGTTTTGAAAGCTGATCTTGGCCATAGTGTTTCCCAAATCTTGTTTGATTGCATGAAAGCATAAGAGCAGTAAGTAAGAATTTAGAGTTGTAACACCACTATAAAAAACTGGTCTCAACCCAAATTTCTCAAAAAGTTCTATGTATTTTTTGCTTTATGTGTGAAATGAATTATTGATATGTGGAAGAAGAAGAAAAACTGCAGCAGCACTCATTCTGGTATCCAGACTGGAAGGCATGGCTGTTTGCACTGCCCCTAAGTTTTTTCTTAATTTATACCAACTTCCTTGCAAAGCATGCCACATTGTGAAAACCCAGCGGGTGTAAATCTGTTATGAGGGCAGAAAAACTCCCACTGGCTCAGTGGATGTTTGTTTGCAGATAGAAAATTGATTGAGAAAAAAAAAACTCCTTTACTGAGCGACTTTGCATCAAGGAGACTAGGTGATGCAGAACAAAAAAATTGTATATTCATTGGCTGTGTTGGTACAAATGAAAGTGTCAAACTTATCTTTTGGCAATGTAAATTTACTCTACAGGCAAATAAACTGCAATAATATCAACAGGCCTCACATAAACTGAAGAAAATTGTCTTCCTAGAGTCATATATGCCAAGCCTGATTCAGAACATGGCACATATTGCCTTGGAATTGTTTTTGTCTAGGTGTCCTTCACTCATAAACGTTAGCTAAAGGTACATTTAACAGGTACTCCTCTGTATGGCACAGAGACAACTAATGATGTAACAGGAAGCATGATTTGTGAATCAAGTCAAATAATTTTATTGGAATGCTAAGAAAATAGGATGCTGTGAATTAATTTCTGGTTAATAGACAATTGAATAAAGCATGCTTTGTGTGGGCCTTTAGCTATAAAGCTTTCTGAAATATGCTGGTTCATATTCCCACCCAGCAGACATATGGTTGATGGGCTTGCAAAATTTTTTGATTTTTGCCAGTAAGTCAATAATTTTGCCAGTCACCCCTGTTATACTGAGATTCCCTTCTAGAAACATAATACATATTAGTTCACTCAATCTTCACAAGGGCTTTATAAGGTAGGCTATCCCATAAACCACATTTTACAGTTGAGGATACTGAGGCAGGAAGAGGTTGAACTTGGGCACTTTAAATGTAGAGCCCAGCTTCTTAACCACTAGATCGTGCTGCCTCAGGAGCATAGTGCATAATTGCTTAGATGTAGAACATTGCATATCTTTATTTCTCCCTTGTTTTCTAGTTAAAATCAATCCCATACGATCCTTCAAATTGCCATTGCTTCCTACTACCCAATTCCTGGACACTGTCATATGTTTTTGGAGCCAACCCAGAATATTCTAACTGACTGATTCATCTTTCTTCACTTTCTGCCTCTAGTTCATCATATACAATGTACAAGATTAATCTTTCTGAAACACAACTTGAATTATGTGCCAACACACCTATTTCTTTCATCTAATATAAGAATCCTTTGTTCTAGCCAAATCCATATAGTAATTCTGTCATTGTGTCTTGGTCAGTCAGACCATTTGTACAATTACACTCAATTGGAATGGCTTCCTCTTCTCTCTCTACCTACTGGAAACTGATGCACATATTTCAGGTCACGTTTAAGGCTTCCCTGATTTCCATTGTCTACAGCTACTATCTCATTACCTACGCCAAACATTTGACAACATTCAACATAGCTTAGCTCTCTGCTTTCATTTTGTAGGTAAAAGCTGTATTTAAAATTGACAGTAGAGTTTTACAGTTGTAGAAGGTTTAGATAATTTTCAATTTAATATTAATTGATAAGTTAATATTAATTAATATTAACATTAATTGCTGAATATTCAGCAAAAATTTTTCTTTTACTTGAATTCCTTATTTTGAAAGAGAACAGAAAATTCCAGTTAATTTATAATTAAGTTATTTCAAGTCTTGTTTAAAGAAGGATTATTGTTTTACCCATTCAGAGCTCACCTTCTCTACTGTATAAAAATTATTGAGTAGTAGGAATTATTTGTATTTAAGTCTCCTTTAAAAGTTCAATTTAAATATTTTTAAGTTACTAGCAGTAAATTCACTCTGTGCTATGAAAAATACCCATTACCTAGTGAGTAGAATCTGGAAGTGTGAATATACTCAGATTTGAGAATGACCATAATCATGGATATTTCAATGTCTGTGTTTGGGGGAGGGATGGTGAATTGAGAGAAGTGACAAAAGATGGATTGACTAAAACAACAAAATATAATCAACATTCATTTCCAATCTGTATATGTAGAAGGATTGTTTATTTGGCATGCATATGTAGCTATAATTTATCAATCTTCATCCAATTATAAGCAAGGTATCCACAAATTTATAAGACTGATTTGTGAAATGAACAATGTGGAAATCAGGACAGTATTTATTGTCTCAAAAGTATTTACCAGAAAATGTTTTGATCCTGGGAATAAGTGAAGTAACTCTTAAAAACATGTGGGGGAAAGATCAATATAATGAAACCCCCTTTCAATGAAAAAGTTCAATGAAAGAATTGCAAAAACTTTCTTTTAGGGGAAGCTTTAACTTACAGTAAACATCTGCCATTAATAAACTTGAATTATTTGATATAAATGGTTATAGAAACTTTGACAGAAGATTGAAATGTCATGAAAAGCACCACCATTACGTAATGAAGTCTTCATACCTGGTGACAAAAGAAGTAATGATTAAAGTTATAGTCTCAAAATCATCTGTCACTCACACAGGTTAACAATTTTCCCATGGAGTAAAAAATACCTGTGATAAACAGATTTGTCACATATCAATTAAAGAAAAATAAAGATAAAAGTCCTGCAATAATGTGTTGAGGTAAAAAGTTAACATGTTTTGATATTTTAGCATTACCAAAGTTCACATTTCATTTTAGAGCTGTCAGGAAAATAATGAAAAGTGCTGTCTGAAAAACATGGTCTTTAAATTCAATTTCCCACTGATGTGTTAATGAACTTGAAAAATATCAAAGTATAATATAAAAGGCATAAGGCAACTTACAAATAGGGCATGACTTTTTAATAACATACTTCAATAAAAGTAAACATTACTCTTTTAATATATTCATTACTGAAATTTTTACAAAGCTATTTCAATTAACACCCAATCTGCCTTCTCGGTCCACTACATTCTTAGAACATAGGAAAATTTACCTGTGGCCTGAATAGAGCTAACAGTAGTCAATATGAACAGGCTTTTTTTGGATGAATTGAAAGCTCATGCAGGTAAATGTTCCTTACTCTGTGAATAAATGTGCAACTAAAAGCATAGAAGTTTTTCTTTATTTCTCACTTAAAAAGCAAGAGGAAGTATGTAGTAACTGTTTGTAAAGCAAATAAACACTGGGCTACTTTTTTCTAGTCAGTTCAGATTTTCATATAAAACAATATTAATATCCCTTAACAAGTAGGTGTTTCATGCATGAAATTTGCCTGAAACTTTATTGTCAAAACTGAAATCACATGGGAAGTACAGAGATGCACAGAATATTTTCTTTGAAGAAAGCAAAAATAGGCATTACGCTTTTTAATTTAATGATTAAGTCAGGAACATGTTTCTACTTAAGAATTAAACTGCCTTGTGACAATTTTTTCAACTTAGGGAGGCTACTTTTCACTCTACTCTTAATTAAGAAAGCAAAATTCTCTCTAGTAATGCTTCTTTATGTGGCACCTATTTGCTTGCTGTTATTGGACACTTAAATTGTTCTTTGCTTATCTTAAGCTTCTTTACTTATTTATAAACTGTGGATACCATAATGGGAAAGTTTTTACAAGGCACTAACTCAGCAGGAAAACTTCAAAACCTGTCTTAAAATATCTTGAACAGTGGTAAAGTGGGGAAGGGAGGTTCATCCAAAAAGGGTATGAAGAGTTAAAGTGAGCTTATGAAGCAGATTAAAACAGTCAGAACTTGCAACAGTGGAAATTAATTAGTTTCAGATTTAAGGAAAAGTTCTGTAAGAAAGTGTGAAAGTACTTCATGTAGGAACCAAGTGAGTCAAAGTGACCTACATTTCTATACATAAATCAAGTTGCATTCAGATATTTCTTCTGAATATTTATACAATGACCAACTGTTAATCAAAAGTTAGGCTTAAGTCATATATATAAAGTATCTAGACTGTATGTTGAACAGTCCCAACAACAAGATGGTCAGATCATATCTGCAGTATCATATTCAATTCTTGACACCGTATTTTAAAAACAAGTATTTCCAGAAACAGGCAACCAATGTTGTGAGAAAGCCTGAATCTCCACAGTGCTGAGAGCGAAGAAGAGAGATTTAGAGACCACTTGAAATCCAAATTCAAAAAACTTGACTACCATATAAGAGAAGGAATATACTTTATGAAACTCCAGAGGGTGAATTCTAGGAAAATGACAACATGGTGTTAGGAAGCATCTTATGGAAGTCAAAAGGAACAGGCTGCCTCCTGATGGGCCAGCAACTCACCATTGACCATGATCTAGCAGAGACTAAAAGACAGTCCATCAGAGGCACAATGCTACAGTAAGCTTAATTACACTCAGTTGTTGTTTTAAATAAGGAAAATTCATAGGACTATCTATAAGACAGCTACAAAAAGATCTAAATGATCTTATACGGTTTATTAACCTATCAAAATTTCAAAATCCCTTCCCACTATTGGAGTAAAAAATGCATTTTATGAAAATAAGCATAAGTAATTTGCCAACTAACTCCATGGACCTCTTTGTTTTCCAAATTTGATTATAATTCTTATTTTGGTAAAAATCTGACTTTTTACAAATTAATTTTGTTTTAGGCCACAGGCCATTGGTCCATTAATTAATTATATCATTTAATTATATTAACTTTATATTAAGAAATGTATTAATTTTTAAGAATGTGCAGTGGAGAAAGGATAGTCTCTTCGATAAATGGTGTTGGGAAAACTGGACAGCCACATGCAAAAGAATGAAACCGAGCCTCTAAAAAACCCCAACTGAAAATAGATTAAAGACTTTACAAAAACTGAAACCATAAAATTCTTAGAAGAAAACATATGGGGAAAGCACCTTCCCATCGTTCTTGGCAATGACTTCTCGGATTTGACACTGAAAGCAAAAGTAACGAGCAAAAGCAAACATGTAGGATGACATCAAACTAAGAACTTTTGCACAGCAAAAGAAAACATCAGCAAAATAAGGCAAATTGTGCAATGGGAGAAAATATTCATAAACCATATATCCAATAAGGGGTTAATATCCAAACTATACAAGGAACTCACACCACTCAATAGCAGAAAAGCAAATAACGCAATTAAAAAACAAGCAAAGGACCTGAAAACACATTTTTCCAAAGAAGACATGTAAATAGCCAGCAGATACATGAAAAGGTGAAAAGGTGATCAATATCACTAAGCATCAGGGAAATGTAAATCAAAACCACAATGAAATACCACTTCAAACTGTTAGGATGTCTATTATCAAAAGGCAAGAGAACAAATGCTGGTAAGCATATGGAGAAAAGGGAAACCTTGTACACTATTGGTGGGAATGTAAACTGGTACAGCTGCTATGGAAAACAGTATGGGAGTTCCTCAAAAACTTAAAAAAGAGGACTATCATATGATCCAGCCACCCACTTCCGGGCATATATCCAAAAGAAACAAAACCACTATCTCCAAGAGATATCTGCACTCCTATGTCCATTGCAGCATTATTCCCAATAGCCAAGATATGGACACAACTTAAGTGTCCATCCACAGATGAATGGATCAAGAAAATATATATAATGGACAAAACGGAATATTAGTCAGCTTTTAAAAAGAAGGAAATCCTGTCATTTGCAACATGGATGAACCTGGAGGGCCTTATGATAAGTGAAATAAGTCACAGAGAAAGACAAATACTGCATGGTATCACTTACATGAGGAATCTTGTTTAAAAAAGAAGTCAAACACATAGAAACAGAGAGTTGCTGTTTCTGCTGTTCCCCCTCACCCACTGCTTGCAAAGAGAAGCTGGGGGTGGGGGTGGAAGGAATAAGGAAAGGCTGATAAAAGGACACAAATTTTGAGATGAATAGGTATGAGAATCTAATGTATAACATAGTGACTATAGTTGACAATACTAGATACTATAATTGAAATTTGCTAAGAGGGTAGAACCTAAATTTTCCCACCACAAAAAAAGGCAAATATGTGAGGTGATGGATGGGTTAACTCAATGGTGAGAATTCTTTCACAATGTATACGTCTATTAAATTATCATGTTGTACACTTTAAATATAGTACTATTTTATTTGTCAATCATACCTCAATAAAGCTGAAAAACATAAAAAATAATTAAAAATTGAGTTCTGAAGAATTTACTCATCTGCACAGTATTAAGGAAGTTTAATTCTCTATTTGTCTTCAAACATTCTAAAATTTTTTAAACTTAGACTATTTTGACAAGTTCTTCTAGAAATCTAATGTATAACATAGTGACTATTAACTTGAAAAGATGAGACTAGAAGCAGAAACTGAACTTGGTAACTAATACACTAGGTGAAATATAACATGTTGCTCATCTTGCTGGAGATAAACAAGTCTTCAGTAAGTCATGTCTAAAACCATGGGAAAGAGTAGTCTGATTTACAACTTGCACAAGGATAAATATTAACATGAAACTTAAAGAAAGCTGAGGAACTGTATGGATCTCAGATTACATGAAGTTTAGCCTCCTCCAACTCTTAGACAAATTCTACTTGATGGATTATAATATTAATATATATATTAAACCTCAACTATGTGCTAGACATGTCAAGGCACTGGAGATACAAAAGTGACCTATGTATTGACTACCACTAGGCCCCATGCTGTTCAGTCTAGTGAGAGAGACAGACAAGTGAAAATGGCAATACAGTGCAGTACATGCCACAAGAGACACAGTTACCAAGGGGCCATGTAATCATAAAAAAAAAGGAGTGAGGAAAGTTTGTTACAATAGAGATTATATTTGAAAATGATTAGGTGAACAGGCAAAGAAGAAAATTCCAGGCAATTTTGTTCTTACAGGATGAGTGAATTTTAAACAGAGAAGTGATGGGAGATGAAGCAAGAGCTATGGTCAAGGGCTAGAACAAGAATAGATTTGTTTTTAATTCATAAGTAGGATTTTTAACTTTATCCTGTAAATGCAAAAGGGAGCCACTGCCAGATTTTAAACAGCCAAGAAACATAAAGAAATTCATACATTTGAAAGGTCATGTTAGAAACAATAAGGAATATTAACTTGAAAAGATGAGACTAGAAGCAGAAACTGAACTTGGTAACTAATACACTAATACTCTAGGTGAAATATAACATGTTGCTGAAGTAAAGCAGTGGCCCTGACATGAAAAGGAAGGGATTGATTTGATAGATTTCTGAGCTTGGGTTAATAAAACAGCTGAAAATTTGAGATGAGGATAAGGGAAAAGATGATGGGATGATGTCATGTACGACTCATCTTTCTCTTTCAGTCTATTGGGCTGGCAAAAAAAAAAAGAAGCATCAACTCAAGGTGAACAAATGATTTGAGAATATTATAAATAATTTTGGTTTTGAAAGGTCTTCTTTTTAGGTTTTGAGGCACCTGCAAAACATGCATGTGTTTTAGTAGAAGTGTGCAGTCGGAAGTTGGGATTATAGATCTGGAGCTGAACATTCAAAGTGGCTTCTTAATTACCCAGTGTTGGCATATTCAAACTGTTGTAGAGGTTAATGTATTTGCTGTCCTGAAACCCAACATTTCCCACTTCTGATAATGACATACTGTAATTAAGTGAGATATTTGTTATAATAAAGTGTGCATAGAATTATAGGCCTGAAAGAAACTTCAGAAATTATTGTACTGTTCTTTTTGTTTTGAATTGAAAACTGCAGCTAATGCATTCCCAGAAACACCATTGACTTCTTTAAAATCTCTGGCATAGATGACTAAGAACTCCCTTGATAACATAGTCTAGCATCTCACTAAGCTGATAGGAGGATTTTGCTAATGCTAGTCTAAATCCTTTATGCTGTAAGTGTAGTTTTTTCTGATCTTATCCTTAGTGGAAATAGAGAACAGCTGTTTAATGCTAATGGCAAAATCAGCAAATTTAAAATTGTTGAATCCACACTTCAGATTTTAACTGAATTATGAACTTGGCAATATTTATGAATTTAAAGCACGAAAATATAAACTAGATTCATCATGCTATTTTTCCAACTGCGTGGAAGTGTGATAAAACAGTGTTCAGAATTCTCAACACTAAAGGCTCAAAGCACTGTCCTTTAAATGGTGTTCTATGAATCCTAAAGTGATTAAATATTTTTGGATAAAGTATATGAATATATTTTAAGAAAGATCTCAAGTGAAATGCATAGTCCTAAAAAATGAAAATAAATCACTATTTGCATTCCTAGTAGCAATATCAGCCACCCACAATTTTCAGAACCTCCAATATTGTATCCAACTATAAAATTTGTTTGTACTGGAGGTTCATATGTATTTTAAATAAAAGACTAATAAATTGTATAATTCTTATGTAATTCCAACATTTAAACATAATAGTTTTTGGCAGTTCTAAAAGCTGTATTTATTTGTTCTCATTCATCCTCACACCTACTGATGTCAGGAATGGGTAATAAAGGAAATAGAAATAAAGGAGAAAATGATTTATTGTCTTAACTATAAATTGTTCCCTATTGCTCACCCTGACTAATTGAGTCAAAGTAAAAACATTCCCCATCTTCTGAACCTATATAACAGTATTTTCTCCTAAGAAAATACAGCTATTTTGTCATAGTTAGCTAAAGTTGGCCATTTCCAACCTCTTACCTACTTAAACTCCAAAGGGGGAAATGTACAGGGGCATATAAATCCTACAGATGACCTATTTTAAAGGTAGTAATTTTATTTTCAAATTTAAGTGATTTTACAGTGTTGTAAATAAGCTAAACTGTAATACAGATGGTGGATAAAGGAAAAATGTTTCTCTTGAAAATGCCCCATGAACAAAAAGAAGTCCACCTGGAATTCAAATGCATACACCACCAATATTTAAAAAATATATATGTGGGATGAACTTATTTACTATATGAACTTATTATCTCCTAAGTGTGTGGGGAGAAGAGGGGAGTCATAAACAAAACCAGAAAAACCCACCAAAGAAAGGCATAGCCATGGCAAGTATTCCTAAATCTTTATACAACTCCACATTTCTAGGACTCACCAAATGACCTTTATCAAGTTGATTGCTTTTAAAGTGTCTAAGAACCCCAATCTTGGAGTAAGATAGCACTGCATTTATAATCCTGGTTCTACAATGTACTTCCTGTAGGATCTTAGTCAAGCCACAAACTCTATCTTTGGTTTCCTTATTCATAAAAACACAAATTGCCTATCTTACAGGGCTTTGTGATGTCTAAATGTAATGCATGCAAAATGTCTGGCATATAATGCTAAATTATTATACCTATTATTGTGGCTTCATTGCTATTTTATCAATTACACTTTCCCCTAATTAGTTTATAATTGTTGCTTATTTAGTACTACATTTTCTGCCATTATGACTGCATTTTTCTTGAGCACACTGGTCAGACATCTGAAGTACTCCCACATCAACCCATACAGGAATACCTAGCTACTAATATAATGTTTTAGTAGCGCACTCATACATATCTCCCAATATTCTTCCCTTTCGAGAATGCTTCTGGGGTAAACTAAAAAGGAAAAGATTTCTGATTTCTATGTCACACTCAGAACTGACCAAACTACCACAGCTCACAGCACCTACTATTATGAAAGGAATCATTATTAACTGCATCTTTGAATCCCTTTCTATATAGTGCCTACAAATCTGTGATACTTATTAAAGATTGACAGCTTATGTCTACTGCTTCTACTCAGTCTATCAAGCTGCTATTGATTAAATCAGCTCTGTGTCATTCCAGAGGTAATATGCTTTAATGTTCTTTAAACACATTAAACATACAGAGGAAATATGCACAAATCACAAGTGGGACTAGATGCAAACTATTGATTAAAGCAACAGATCACCAAATGCTAACATTTGATAAAGCATTAGGGCTATTGAGCACCCCAAATTCCTATTTGTCACCCAATACACATTATATTTCTATGCACCAAAGGATAAGTCCTGGAGTAATCGAATATTCCTAAAGATTTTACTAAATTTTAATATTCTAGAAGTCCAAACTGTCTCTCCAGATTTGATAGAGTAGTCTATAATTTAGGAAATATGATGTTACTAATTATAGCTCAGTGTTTTAAGGTGGCCATCCGTATTACAAAGAAGAAATGATTACTAAAATAAGCTATCTTTATGAAAGCTTCTAAGACTCATGTCACCTATCAGTTACATTTTAAAATTTAGAAACTAAAATTGAATAGTGGTGATGTTTTCAAAACTCTGTGAATATATTTTTTTAAATCACTAAATTATGTACTTTAAACGGGTAAATTTTTATTATTTGAATTTTATCTCAATACAGGTATTATTAAAAAATTAGAAACTGTGCTTGAGAGTAATGGAAAAAATATCCTATTTGATTCCCCCCAATGGGAAAAAAATAGAGCATTGGTTTCAAAAGAAATTAAAATTGTCAGCTCCGATTTATAAACATAAATTCAAAGATGATTTCAATAAACTTTTCAAGCACATTAAAGACATTTTATAAATAGGCATTTTTCCTAAGTAAAACTAGGTGAATTACAAATGATCTATGTCTAATTGTTAATATCTGTAAAATTATATAAAATAAAAAGCCCAGCTCCTTCATTTTCCTTCCCTGTCATCACTTGGAGGACAAGTGGAGTGCAGAGGAGAGGAGAAATAGGATGAAATAGTGAGTCAAACTTGTATTAACTAAGAATGAATTAACATTGCCCCAGGTGGTCTCCAGAGCTCTTATTACTTACCTTCTTCTAAGTTTAAATCTGAAGCTAGGGAAAAAAGACAGAAAATGCATAAATCACCCTCAAAGTACAATGTAGAAGTAAAGAGGCCATAAAGTTTAAGAAAGGGAACAGTGAATGGAATGATAAACGGAAGACTACATCAACAGAAACTATTTCAAATTCAAATTGGAATTTCACTTCCTGAAATCAATCTCAAATTAAGACTATGTAAACAGGCACACACTCTGACTTGAAAATATAGCAAAGGTATTGAAGTTTTGCCACATTGCCTTAGAGGTGTTTAAATGTGATTGGCACCATCTGTGTAGACATGGAAATTTATCCTTCCCTTCCCTTAAATTACCAGAGTAATTCATCTGAAGTTTCTCATCTTTAATATCCAACTGATTCACCAACATATTTGGTCAGCTTTGACTTCTGCCCTGGTTATTGGATGGAGAGTTTATAATGGGGGGTGGAGGGGGTGGGGATCGGGAATACCAAATTACCAGAAGCTCTAAAGCTTTTGGTCGGGAAAACTGCCACATATTTTTATCTATTCTATGGTGAATATTCTATATCTGAGAATTTTCACTAAATCTAATTGGTCTTACCTATATTAAGGAAAATAATAAACTTAATGATTGTCCAATTCTTCTGAGAAAGGCCTTATATAAATTCAAATCTTTCATTGCACCAGATTTTAGTAGCTTCTTTGTATGGAAATATAGTGTTAACGGATGTTTAGGTCGGCATATAGGTTGATTGTAATGTCCTAAATATACTTTTGTCCAGCAACTTCCAATATTAAATTCTGAAAATTAATTGTACATTTTAGGCACCAGGGAATAGAACACAAATGAAACATTGCTGCTGTTCTTTGTGTTGTGTTGACTTCATGGACAAAGGGACATTTAACTCTACAATTACCTGTAATTGAAGAGCAAACAAATCACTTCTATCAACTAAGGGATTCTGCTCAGGAAAATACTGTCAAAGTCTAACAGCCTTTCAAGTCTCACTTAAAGATTAAATTATCTTCCCAAAAGAAAAATAAATCATTTCCACTCTTTGAATGATGAGAAGACTTTAGCAAGGTCTTCCATTACTAAGAATTATTGCATATATAAAATATTTCACAATCCATTTCCCAGTGTAGTAACAAACATTACAAAGGCAGTAAAGCCAAGATCTACACCAGCAGTCATTAGCACAACTGTCAGAATCAAAAAAGGAAAAGTTTTTCAATAGTTTAGCATTCTTCATTTTAACATTTTAAGTTTATATTTCTTTTTTTAAAAAAGTAGTAGATTGTATTTCATCTATAATAAGGCATTTTAATTTTAATTGATTTACATTTTAATCTGGTACCTGACCAAGCTGTCTCCCTGTAATCATCGTTTCTTTGTACCACACAGTGTATATTTTAGCTTCCTTAGATAATCAGTCAGAACTCAGACCTCACAACAAAGAATTCAAACACTTAACTTTTTTTTTTGGTATCGTTAATGTACAATCACTTGAACAACATTATGGTTACTAGACCCCCTATTATAAAGTCCCCCCCACCAACCCCATTACAGTCACTGTCCATCAGTGTAGTAAGATGCTATAGAATCACTACTTGTCTTCTCTGAGTTGTACAGCCCTCCCCATGCCCCCTCAACATTGTGTCTGCTAATCGTAATGCCCCTTTTTCCCCGTTGTCCCTCCCTTCCCACCCACCCTCCCCAGTCCCTTTCCCTTTGGTAACTGTTAGTCCGTTCTTGGGTTCTGTGAGTCTGCTGCTCTTTTGTTCCTTCAGTTTTTTCTTTGTTCTTTTACTCCACAGATGAGTGAAATCATTTGATACTTGCACTTAACATGTTTTTAAGAGTAGAGATGATTGAATTGTGGTACACGATCTGCAATAACACAGAGGTGACTTTTTCAGAGAAAATGCTTCTTTAATAAATACAATATTGTATGAGTTAACTCTAAACCTGTTTCATTCTGAACTCGACCAGTAAGACAATTAGCACAGTCAAAATCAAGACTGTAGGTCAATTTGTGTATTGATTTTGGATTTGGTCACCAAATCACCTAGTGCTCATTTTTTCCTAAAGTAAGTCTTTCATAATTAACTTTATTAATTAGCTTTGTGAGAGATTATATACATACTACTGGTTCTTCCACACATTTCCAAACCATATGCAACAACATAATTTTTTTAAACCCTTAAATTTAAAGGATTTATAACTATGGTTACAATGTGAAGTTATAAATATTTCAGATTACACAGCATGTCAGTGAATGCTGAGTAAGGCCCAGTAGTTCTAATTTATATTATTAACTCATCCATTCTTCTGGAAGGAAGGTGAGGGGAGATGTTCTAGTTTCACTATACTAATACAGTTAATAGCCAGTTTAGTGATATATGTTTCTGTGAAAATATTATTCTCTTCCTTTAATTTTTGAAACATTGTCCTCAATGTCATCTTTGTTGACTGCAAGCTTCCAGGAAAATTTACCTCTTGGTTTCTACTACAGCAGACATAGAAGGAGGTAGAACAATTGGGAGAAAATTCTTGCCTACGTTGGGATAAATTATCACTCTAAATAAATTACATAAGCAAGGCACTTATTTTGTTGTTCCACCAATGCCTTTAAGGGTCACGTGCTTTCACTTGATTTGACAAAATATTAGGATCATGACACTATAACCACCAGACATAACTGTAAATGACGTTTAATATTTCAAAAAATTCAAAAGAATGTAGCATAGATTCTTAAGGTAATTTCAAGAGAGATGTTAAGAAATATTTTAAAGTAAGTGTCTAGTACTTGAAAGGCAAACCACCTTTTTAGATGTATATGTTCTGTTGGGATTTTTTTCCCCTGAAGGATGAAAGTGCAGATGACTCTGTTGGGAATTTTTAATGCCATATCAGTTGATTGCAAACTTAAAAAAGAAAATTCTCAACAAGCCAGCCAGGATATACTGATATAATCCAGCCACACTACTTTGTAATCAAACCAGACAATAGCAATGCTACTTCCTACTGTGTCACTTGAAGTAATACAATAATCAGTACTTCTCTACATCTTTAACTTCCTTCCTTGTGTCTTTTGAACTTCACTCTACATCTTTAACTTCTTTCCTTGTATCTCTTGAATTTCAGCCAAGTTATATTAACAAAAAGATTGAGGTCATCATGAAATCAGAAATACACAAAGTTAACAATGATAGATTAAACCATTTCGTTCTTGGTTTAGCAGCTTTTCTTGGTTATTGTATACAACACTCTGAAAGATAAAAGTTTAATTTTGTATCATGTCTTTGAAGATGAAGATTGCTAGCCAAATGGAAAGCTAACAAAGTTTAACTCTCTGGCAAATTTTGTCCCCCAAGCTTTGCTCTACTAGCAGTGTAGGCATTCATTACTCTCCATGACAAGATCACCTAGTAAAAGGATTTTCACTCTTACTTTCCTATTTTGACTCAGATAGTTCTACCCAAGTATTCTCATTACATGACAACAGGCAGATAGTCATTGCTAGATTTTTGTATTGACTTTTGCTCCACATTAAACTCTACTTTGAACGAATGATTTCTATACTTGTCTGTAAATAAAAAGTATATAAAATTTTTTGGTGATAAATATTTTATTTAAGATTTTTTTCTTTATTCTTGAAAGACAGGACATTTGTTATTACTTGCTTTCAAAGCATCATCTCAAGTGAATTTCTGTTGTTCTGGTCTTTGAAATGTGTGAAGACTTAGTCCTTCAAATTTGTTGGTGAGGAGAAAAGAAAATCCTCATTTCTTTGGTGTAATGTTATAATCTGTGTCACAGACTGCTGTATATTTATCAATGCAGTCTGATTGAGATATTTTATTAAATGAGCATAGTTAATAGGTTATTCATAGCAGAAGAGGTAGGAAAATATCCTTCAGTCTGCTCTATTTCCATTAATCAAACCAGAAGTTGATAAACTAACCTGTGAAACTTTTTGAGAGAAGGTTGTCACTTGCTCATAAGGGAATGATGCAGGTCTTAATTCTGTGTAATTATGTCATGATTATAAGAGAGAGAAACAAAATCTGGTAAAGAGAAGAAAGTTCCCATTAACAAAGCAAATGATTGGTGCTTATTAATCAGCTAAGTAATTCTTGTTGGCCAGCTTCCCAACCATGATGATGGAAAAGATTATGAGATTGGTGGTGGTGGCAGTAGTAGTGGTAGTGGTAGTGTGTTTTTATTATCTGGTTTGGTTCTGCCATGCTAAATATGGCATATTCCAATATACATTATTTTTAGGAGATGGAAGATGTTAAGGGTTTCCCTATGGCAAATTTGATGCCATAGATGAATTAGAGCATGGGATATAGAGTTTATAAGCCACGGTATACATTAAACTCAATTGATTCTGTTGTTCAATGGGGAAGGTATGGATATCAAGCAAAGCAAAATAACACAGCTGTGTGAGTTCTATAGTGAAGCAGTTATTGATTAAAATTTTATGTTCAATATTTTTGTTAGCATCTTATAGTGAAATGTATACTTCATTATTCATGAAGTATTGTGTATATTCAGTCTTATTTAATCAATATACACAAAAAGGAAAATTTTATCTTTTTAAAAAACACTGGAAGTTTTTAATGGAAGATTTGAGAGGAGGAAAAAGTTCCATATTTCAAACATTAGTGATAAGTTAATTCCTCTTTATCTTTGTTATCCCATCTGTAAAGCAACTGTTCACATTCAAAGGGGATTTATAAACTTAAGCTTTTTTTCCCCTTTTACAAATTCTAGTTTAAAGAGCTCTTTCCCACCCTTGATATGTGCACTTGGCTCCCATGTATAGTGGAGTTACAGTAATATGTCTATTTAATGTGCAGTGTGTTCATTACAGATTCAGGGAGATCAACAGTTCTCTGAACTAAGCTTAACATTATATCAAACTGAAAACGTGACCTCACTTGGTAATGCAGTTTTATGTGATGATAAAATTATTTATTGAGTTCTAAGAAATATTTTTTCATACTAATTTAAATTCTATCTTTAAAAAATCTGGCAGCACTGAACTAATAAGAATAATAACTCTTGGGACAAGAATAAAAGAATAAAGTCAAATGAAACACAAAGCCAGTCACTCAGTTATACAAAGACTGCATGATAAGGTGCATATTTTCAAAACTCCTTAACTGTAGGTTCTAGGCTTTATCTGAGCATGTTTTGTGACATATCCTTCACTCCCATTTATCATATTTTGGTGAATTATGTCACTTCTGACATAAAACAAAAGTATAATCAGAGTTTTGTTGAAAGGCTTCTTTGGTATCATAGTTAGCCTGAAATTCTTGCCAATTTGTATAGTTACATAAAATAATTAGAAGGGAAACAAAAGGAGCTACCCAAAACATTATTTCCAAGTGTGCTTCAGTTTGTTCTCTATGCCAGTTCTTAGTGAAAATTTCCTTTGTGCAGATCTCAAGAGTCAGGAAAAGATGTGACTGGAGAATATTGAAGTCCATGCACACATACTATACAAGTTAATCAAAAACGAATTCTCCTTTTGGTTAAAGCTAACATTGAATTTGTGGTCATCAAATTCCCATAGTAACATTTAATTTGATTTACATCCTTTAATCATACCCTGATGTTTTAAATTTGGTCATTTTGTACAGTAGTCTAGACCTATGAAGAATGATAGTATCCTAATATAATACTGATAATATGATAATAAGCTTCCCAGAGCTTATTTTCCACCGAAGTTACTAGCTAGCAAGTGCACCAGGCTCAACAAAAGCATCTTGTGGACTTGCTAAGAAGCTGTTGCTTTCCTACAGCAAAGCTGAATCTATAGCCAGTCAGCAGGGCATAACTTCCTGAGTCTTTGTTTCTCAGAAAGCTCAATATTCTTTTTTATCCCCTAAAACTAGACTGACATAGCATTTATGAATTCTTCAAGATTTAGGATTAGAAAGAGCTTTAAATGTCATTCATGAAATACCTGTTTTTCCCCTTTCCTCAAACATGACTCTCCTTTGTAACATCCCCACTAAGCAATTAACCTCTACAGAGGTGAACACCCCAATATTGGAGAACTCACTATCTCCAGAAACAGCTCATTCCACCCTTGGCCAGTTCTGAATGCTACAAAATTCTCCTATAGAGCCAGAATCTGTAGGGTCCACCACTAATTCCAGTTTTATTCTCTTGCGCCTGTAGTTTCTTTCAGTTCACAAATATTTATGGAATGCCTAGTTTGTGGCAGGCACTGTGCCAGGCACTGAGAGAGCAAACAGAAACAAAATATGTTTGCTACCTTGGGAAACAAATCAAATCCCTTTTCCAAAAGAATTTTTCTCTAATATTGGAAGTCAGCTAGCATGAATCCCAAGTCTTGTCTTCCAGAGGATATAAACCATAGTTCAGCACATAACATGATTCAAGCTCCCTACTGAGCAGCGCATTCTTGTGGATAAACTCCAATCTACTGATTTCATTTTTAACATATGTCTCTGGAAGCACAAAATCGAGCCTAAATGTATTCTGACTTTCCATGAAAGTTACAAAAGCCCAAGATGAAATTCGGTTTCCTGACAATCATATCACACTGAGGACTTGTTGATCCTGATGCCAACTAAAATCCACCAAATGTTTCCTTCTTCTGTGACTGAAATTTGTGCATAGTTTGGTACTGAGAGTTCAGCATCTCATATTTATTCCTATTAAGTTTCATCTTGGGCAGTTCAGACTGTCATGCTCTCTGTATGATGGGCCAGTTTGGTGAAATACCTTCTATATTTATACTCAAGTCCCTGAAAAATTCAGGTTGTGGCAGTCCTGCCCTTATGGGCCTCACATCTAAACCTCTTTTATGTCAACTGTTAGTAGTTATCACTGTTGTTTATGTTCTTTGTGCCCAGTATTGGGATAGCTGAGAACAAAGGAGATAAAGAAAAGTATATGACTGAATTCTTGCTTTGATATACTTATAATTTGGTTGAGTTAACAGTTCTTACGAAAAGAAAGAAGCAATAAACAATTGCATACCTTGTCTGGAATAATAAGGCTGGTTACAGACCTGGAAAACCAAGCCCATTACTTTAGAGAGGACTCCCAAACAAGCAAATGTTTTGGTGCACGGTAAAAGCCCTAATTACTACAGGAATGTGAAGTAGACATCAAAGTAGTCTGAAAGAGTCATAAGATACAGAGTAGCAAGACTGCTAGTTCAGGGACCTCGTAGTCTTGAGCTAGGAATGAAAGAAAAATCACTGTTGCCCTGGCCTTTCAATATTAGTTTAATTCAAACAAAAGATCCCAATTGCCATCTTTCTCATTCCAGCTGGAAGAGTGAAATGCATGTCCATACTGTAAAATGCATTCATTATAGCATGAATGTGTTCTATGACAACACGTTTCTCAAAAGAATTGATACCCAAGTAGCTTCTACCTTTTTCTCTGCGGTGAGGCTACTAGATTCCGTGCCACTCTCCTCACAAACTTACATGTATATTGTTGTTTTTAAAAAATATATATTTGATTACTAGAAGCCACAATTACAAGAATGTCAGATACAATTAAATTAATTCAATAACAGTTGTTTCAGAAATATAAGCAGATTTTTAGTCTTGATATGTGTTTTTATTCTGAGAAGTGGCAAAAATATGTAGACGGAAGTTTCCATATCCTCCCCAAAGGTTTTCAGTTTCATTCTTCTCCCATCTGTGAGGGTATCAGAGAACCAAAGTTGACTATTGTTTTTCGCTACCACAGGATCTTCCCAAAAACAAGTTGCATTCAGAAAAAGACTGACATGATCAGAGACTGCCCCCTGCCTTCCTATTCAGCACATAGAGTTCAACTGCTTTGTTTTTCATTAAAAATAATCCTAACAACTTTGAAAAGACTTCGTGTATAATGAGCCATCTATATCCCAGATATTTTGTTTCACATTCAATACCCCACTTGAGGAATGGTAATACAGAAATTTGCCATATAAAATACTATAAAAGTTTATCTCTACATATGCCATGCCTCAATGATGGACATTATGGATATGATCCTGGACTGTTCCAGTTAGGCAAAAATATGAAATGCTAAAAATATTATTTGATACAATTGTATAATTATCAAAAAACCATCTAGATATGAGGATTGGCTATAAAACTGAGAAAAAATAAGGATGGAAAGATTACCAAAATGCCTTGCATATATGTCCTGTGGTAAACAAGGGGGAAAAAAAGTCTTCCAGTAGAGCGTTGGTGTAGCTTCTTTTTGCTCTGCAAAAAATATCTGCTTTGGACTATTTTTTCCAGGACCCAGTCAGTCATTTGTAAATCGATGACAATCTTTTAAACTTTATAAAAGAATGTATGAAATGTATAAAATAAAAGAATTTTTAAATTTTATAAGTTTGTTAAAATAGGGCTCTGGTCAAGAGGGCGAAATGAGTAGAGAAGTAACTTTTTCCTGTCAGTTACTATTATTCATAATAAAGTTCCCAAAGTCTTAAATGATGAGAAACTTTTTCCTACTTAGTAACAATCTTCTTTAATTCCTTCCTAAATTTTTTGAATCAGTACTTTGAAAAGGAACGTATTTGAGGTGGGGGAACTCCCTCTGGTGCAAAAGTTGGAAAAGCAGGTCTATATCCTTAGAAAATGGGGCGAGTTTTTGGAAATTATTCCGGGAGTCGCTGAGGATTTCCCTCCAACCCCAGGATTTCACAGTAAATGACTCCTTTTTCCAGGGACAACTTCGTAAACCTAAGGAAGGGAAGAGGAAGCCGTGAAAACCTTCGGCTGATTCCCCAGGACACTTTAGGCAGGAGTTCGAGAAAACCTCTGGTGACGACAGACCGCACCGGCATGTGCTTGTTTTGAGTTTTAGAGTTTAAATATCTCCTTTACACTATACTCTCCGGGCTAGTGTTGTCAAAATCTCCGAGGTACGTCGGATCCGCCTGCTCTGGGCGAGGCGGCCGCTTAGAAAACCCTAAGAGGCAGTGTGAGCCGCCAGTGCCGGGAAAGTGGAGCCGGCGACTCGGGCTGAACCCAGAGCCCCGAGCCCGGCACAAGCTCAGCCTTAACCGCTCCCGGCAGCTCCGCGAACGCCGCTCAAAGGCGAATCCGCCTGACTGTGTTTCCCCGAGGTCCGAGGTCCGAGGCCCGGGCGCGCTTCGGCCCACCGCCGGGCTAGCTAACTTTCTCTTTGCTGGACCGGGAACCTTCCCAATCGCCGAGTGAGCATCACTTGAGTCCTTCTTGGCGCTTTTGCCTTTCTCGGGGAGGAGAGAACAGCCTAAAGAGGGGGATATGTAGTAGTGGTATTTATAATAATAATTATTATTACGATTATCATTAGCAGCATCATGATCACCCTCATTCTCATCATTGGTGTCACTGTAGGTCAGCGGCTCTAAGCCGGCTCCCCCGGGAACTGAGGAGAGTGAAGAGGTCCCGGGTTTCGGCGGATGCTATCTCTGGCTCTAGCCTCAGCACAGTCCACTTTCCTTTAGCGAATATATCACAGAGATTTATATTTACGTTTTAAAAAGTAAAACCAGTGTCTCAGCCTCCGACAAAATTAGTATATCCCACCAGAAAAAACAGCATGAAGCATTCCTTGTTTACGAGGACAGAGAAAGGGGACACTTGGGAATCTTTAAAGATGAGTGCTTAATTATTAAAGGGAAGACATAGGTTCTCCCTTCGATATTTATAAATTACTGTTCGCTAACAAAGCATTTCTATAGATGCCAACGTTGTGCAGTCCATGGACTTGCCAGCGCTGTCACCGCCACCTGTGCGGCATCATACCGTAGCATTCAACAGATGCTTCAAGAAAACCGAGATAGGTGTTTGCTTTGCGAAACAGAACTTGGAAGTGGACAGTATGTTCACTGCGAAATTATATTTCAGAACTCTGCAGAGTGTCTGAATTCAGTAGGGATGCAGGGAATCCGAGGAGTCCCAACAGCCCCTACTGGAATACACCGAAAAGTTCCTTTTACAAATCGGGAAATCGAGGCAGAGAAAGAAGTGAGCCAGAATAAGGAAGGGACCCGATCTTTATCATTGCTCCTACCTAATTCTCCATCCTTAACTTTTGGGGCTACTGAGGCAGTCTCCGAACGGCCGGCTCTTCCCTTCGCTTCTGCGCTCTGTAGGGTTCGATCCTCTCAACCCCAGCACGGCCTCCCTGTAGCTTCTTCCATAGGATCCTCTCTCTTCCGTCCAGTGCCAAGTAGCCGGACCGCAGATTCGATCTCTTTCTTGGGTCCAGCTACCTCGGACCGGTGGGGAGCCAGTCCCCGCTGCTCCCACCAGTGGCCCCTACTCCCATTCCCTCTTGAAAGAAATCTGCTCTGCCCCCCTTCTCAGTGGGAGCATGCCCACTACTAAGCTTAGTCTAGGCACCCCCGAAACATCTTGGTCAAGGTGGCCCCCACCGCCCTTTTCTGCGCTGCAGCGGGGACACCACAGGCACCTGCCCGGCGCCTGGGAGCCCGTGGAAAAGGGCTCTGCGTGGCGGATTGCAGCTCTGCCTCCCGTTAGTTGCCAAATGGGAGCTTTGTGATTCACTCCTTGCCCTGCTGCCTTGACCAAGTCATGGTAGCCCTCGCAGCAGCTGGGCAACCAACTGGCTGTCGCCCCAGGCTCTGTACCAGAAAAATAGGTGCAGCCCCGCCTCAAAAACCTGAAGGAGCTGCCCTCACGATGTGTTTCTAAGCATATAGCGGGGACCTGCAGGGTCACGAAGGGAACTAAATTGTGCCCTCTTGGGGAACGAAGGCCAAGGGCTTTTCCTTCTCCCTTCTCTACATTTGGGGTTAGGGACAAGGGTGGGGAAGCGTCCTTATAACAGGGCCATGGCCTTTTGCGCACTAAACGTGCGTGACCCTGTGAATGCTTCAGTTGCTCTTGTTGGAGAAAGGGGCAGGAGTCAGATCTCTGATCCTCGGAAGGAGTTTCAAAATTCCGTGGAACTTCCAAGATTTGAGAAGCGTTTGTTGAACTGAAATGTTCGTCTGTGTGTGTGTGTGTGTGCGTGCGTGCGTGCGCGCGCTTGGGGCGGGGTGTTCTTTGCATTTTTAAAGATACATTGAGAACCCCCCCACCCCCCCGCTCCAGGACTGACCCCGGATTCCCCCAGTCTCCAGGCCTTGTGAATCAAGTTAATCACAACCACCATGGGGTCCCGCGCCCCCTGCCAGCAGGCTTCTGATGCACTAAAACACTGGTCCAAACAGGCCGGGGTCTGCGTAACGCTGAGCGCGGATTGGCCGCTCATGGCTCCGCCTCTGATCCCGCGTTTGGCCCAAGAGAGCAGTGCAGCTTCGCCAGCGCGGGGTAGACGCTCTGGTGCTCGCCGAGGACGCTGCGTCCTCGGGTGTACCGAGATTTCCGATCTTGCCTTTGGAGCAGCTTACCAGCCTTGGCTGCTGCATTGGCCTGCCTGCTCCTTACCTGCGATTGCATATGAACTTTTCTTCACTCTTCTTGTACGCCGTTGTCCGTCGGAGCCGTCGAGATCTTCGTGGCGCTCGCGTGATGGCCTTCGTCCGTTTAGAGTAGTGTAGTTAGTTAGGGGCCATCGAAGAAGAAAGAAGACGCGAATAGTGCAGAGATGCTGGAGGTGGTCAGTTACTAAGCTAGAGTAAGATAGTGGAGAAAGACAAGCCAAACCTGTCCGGGGGCGCACGGTCGCCCAGAGGAGGTCGACTCTCCGGCACTTTCAATCGCGCCGAGCTCCCTCCGTCCCTCCCTCTGCCGAGGTGCGAGATTGCGGCGCGCAGCGCAGCGCAGCGCAATACAACGACTGCCGCGGGCTCCGCTGGGCGATTGCAGCCGAGTCCGTTTCTCGTTTAGCTGCCGCCGCGGCGACCGCTGCCTTGTCTTCCTCCCGGACGCTTGTGGTAAGTTGGAGCCCCGGCGGCATCGCTAGCGAGACCCTAACGGTTTAAGCGGGGGATGGGGTGGGGAGCGGGGACAGGTCCCGGATGGTTGCAGCTTGCAGGACCGCACTGGCCCGACCGGGAGGCGGGGGTGGGGGAAGGGGAGGGAGGGACTCTGAACGCGCGGATCGCTGAGAGACTGGGGTCTCTGGGCGGAGAAAGCGGCTTAGGTTCCCCTGGAGGGGCAAAGGAATCTCGAAGGTTGGAATTCCAAATGAAGGGTCTGGGCGGTGGCGGTGTCTTGAGAACTCGTCGCCCGGGAAGCCCAGGTGGGCGTGGGGTCTCAAGAAGTGAGGGGTTTGGAGGGAGACTGAGCGTGGGTGTCTCTGGGCAATGGTTCTGGCTGCGGAAGGTGCAAGTGAATTGGGGTACGAGCTATGTTTTTTAAAAAACGATTTCGGACAAGTGGGAGGGGGTGTGAGGCTTGGCACAGTGGGAGCAGAGGGGTGAACGATCCTCTGTTACGTTCTCATTGAAAGCCTACAGTAATTTTCGGAGGATCTCAGTGAACACCGGTAACTGGGGAGATAAACACTGCGGATCTGTGTCTCGTTTTAACAGCTGTTGGCTGAATTTGAACAGCGCTGCTGATGGTCACGTAAGTTTAAGAGGAGAGTATAAAGGCATACAAAGAGCCTTTTTATTAGCTTACGCAAGTCACTTGGTGACAGTTTTATATTTTGAAAAGGATTGCGGAGAAGTCTCCAGGGCTGTCTCTT
The DNA here is from genome assembly GCA_032199065.1 of Smutsia gigantea. NCBI lineage: Eukaryota > Metazoa > Chordata > Mammalia > Pholidota > Manidae > Smutsia > Smutsia gigantea. The sequence continues at coordinate 27,961 of JAVSCE010017882.1, forward strand.
ATTCCGGTTCCTTTACTCAGTTTAACCTGACAAGCAGTTTTAACAGCGTACCCCGGAATTGATAAACACGAGAACAGGTTGCCGTTCCTGACGCCACATAAAGTTCGTCATTGCAAAACGTGTGTGTCTTTTTTTTTCTGCGCCGTGCCCTTTGCCTTTCGCTTCCTGTTTGGTAGTGTGCGATCTGAGGTGACAAACATTGTGTGTTGTGTTCGAGACCCTTTTAAGGGACAGCGCTCCTCCGCTGAAATTTACCGGGCGACATTCAGCGCTTAGAGGATATCTAATTTGGTCGAGAATATCTGTACCGCGCAGCTTCTTCATTAATATTTACCATCACCAGTCCCATCCAAGGAAGCCTCTGATCGCTGAGCCGCTAAGTGCACATGCCCCTCACCACATACCCTTTAGGCAGGCTAACCCAGGGAACCTCGCTTTCGGGTAACATAGCATTGAGCTAAAACGGTTGGGGTTGGGCGTGACACTGCCTGAGCTCCCCAGTTTGCAGACAGTTGTGACCTCACACAGTGGTACAAAAGGACATCTGGGTTCCAGAGTTTAAATTTTGATTACGAAGTTTATCTACATATCAGCCGTCTGACCATCAAAATATGAACACGGTAGAAACAAGATGTTACTGTAGTTGACTACATATTTGTAGACACATGAAAAAGGCCAACTGACATGCCCCACGGTGGCGGGGAATTATTTCTACCATGATCATTGCATTTCTTTTTGCAGTATTTAAGTCGCACTGAATATCGTCCTTTCTGAAGAGTATAATTTCTTGAGTGTAATTTCTTTGTACCATGATACCTTAATCTCTGGCAGTCATCTGCCACGCCCCCCCCCCCGCAGCACCCCCCCCACACACATGGGTGAGGGAATTAAATTAGTTTTTCTATATTTTAGGGAGGTGGGTATTAGTACTTATAATTGTATTTTTCATTCCTTAAATATGTACTTCTGATCCTCCTGGGGAGGAAAGAAATCATTTGTTTCATCTTCATGATTTCTTTCCTACTAGCTTTTGTCATCTATGGCAGTAAGCCCAAACAACTCAAGTCCTGAAATTCGGAAGGTGGATAAGGCTTGTGATTGCAATGTCAAGGTAGGATCTGAGGTGCTTGAGCCAACACTGACAGGGTTTTTCTATCTGTGTAATCTAGAGAGAGTTATTAACCCTTTCTATGCTTTCTTGAGCTGTTGTGGATGATGGTGATAATAACATGATAGGCTTTGGTGCAGTATGAATTCATGGAAAAAGAGGTGAGAACTGACATTTTTGGGAACCTACTGGTTGTCAGGAGTGGAGCCAGGAGCATTACATATATACATTACTTCACATAGTAAACCTACTTCATAGAAACCTATGAAGAGGAAGATATTATTCCCATTTTATTGGCACTATGGGGTTTTTTTCCTTCCATTTCTCAAGTATTCCTGTAGATTAAGGTAATGGAATAAGAAATATATCTTTGTGCTTTCAAGGCTACCTGGGAAAAACGTGTTTATTTCTTTAGCAATAGAAGTAAAATCTGAAAAACCTGACATCTCTGTTAGAATGTTGGGCTAATCCATTGAGGGCTTAAGCAACATAGGCATCTTACCCACCGTGGTTTGCAGATAACTGATTTCTCCTCTGGAAAATAAATTCTAAACTCATGTTAGATTTGTAGGATTATCACTACCTAAATAATTTAATTATTTAGGAATATTTCTGCATTTAACTGATAAATACCTAAATCTAAATAATAATCCAAAGCCTTCATCAAACCTCAGTTATTTGACTGGTCCATTTATTTATTCCTTCAAGTAAAAGTTATCTCTCTCCACCAAGGGAAACACAAAAATTAAAGCAAAATTTGAAGGAGAGTTTATCAGTAACCAATATTAAGTATCCTCAGCTATTCCTGTTAAATTATTCAAGGCCCAAGACTGAAGAAGGTTGCTTGCTGAGCCCACGGGAAACTAAGTCCCAAGTTACAATGGCTCCTGAAGCTCCAGACTATTTGGCCAATATCGTTACAGAACCTCTTACCACCTTACTTTTATAGCAGTGGAAAAGCTCACAAAATATATATGAGAATGTATAACATTTGTGTTTTAGCAGAGCATCTGGTAAAGCTTAGTGTTGTCTAGTGGAAGAAATAGTAAAATATACTTCACTGATGGCCTGGAGAACCACGAACAAACTAGGAAAATTTGACCATAAGTTGGGGCTAATAACAGATTTTATTATTGTGTTATAAAACTATATATCAACATAATAATAAATTAACCCATAGATTACTGTGAAGCATGGATATTGAGCATTTCAAAATTTTTAAATCTATGCACAAAGCCATATTTATTATTATTGTCACTGTCGCAGAATACCTGTGTTATTTTATCTACAACTTGTATACTGTTGAATCTCAGAAAGAAACCACCAATAACCAACTTAATGAGTATTCCATCAGTCAACTGCTCCATCACTGCCTTTCTTCGGAGCATTTTTAGGCTTCCTCATATACTGAGAACAGTGCTGCAAAACAGCCTAGAATCTCCATTTTAGAGAAATAACATTGAAACCACCCAAGGAGTTAAGCTGCACCATTATTTCTCCAGTCACTAGCAGATTTCATACTTATGCTCACATGCAACACCTCCTTGGCAGTCACTTCTGACATTTTAATGCACAAATGATAGTGTAAAACCAGATTTCAAATAAGGTACACATGAGCTGGAATCTTCATTTGTGTTTTTGTCTCCCTGTCCCCAACATCACCACTTCATTCTATCTATTCTCCTTTTAGCTGTGGTTAAAATCATGCCACCTGCTGTTTACTAAGATACTTGCTTATTATAACTTTGTACTTGTAGTTAGCATTTAATAAAGTTAATCTTGTTAATTAGGGTTAACCATGTTCATAGATGACCACTTACATGGTCTCATTTGAGAAGCACTAGAAAGACCTTTTGGCCCCCAAACTAGTAACCTTCATGGTTTTCCACAGCACTTGAAATTCTATATTCAGGTATTTCCTTCCTTAATCTTAGTCATTGTGAAGGGTAACATATTTTTATCAATGCCTATTAATAGTTCAATGTTGCCGGAGTCCAGCTCCAGCTGGGGTGAGGTATCAAAGGGGAGTGAGACTGAGACGGCGTCGGTGAATGAGAAGACACCCACACTGACTAAGGTGCAAGCATCTCCTAGCATAAGGCTAGTAGTCGTTTATTTTATACAAGTTAGCAATCAATAGAATTCTGAGTGGGGAACTTAACACAACCATTAAGTAATTCTAAACTCAATTTCCAGCAGTCTCCAGTGTCCTGGGGTGCAGCGTCTTACATGGTATTGAAACAATAGCAAGGGCAATTAGGTCCTAAAGGCTGTCTTGGTCTTGTTCTGTCCTTGATTACTTATCAACTCCCCCTAACCATTTCTACTCCAGTAAGCATTCTACTGATTAACACACCTTTCCTTTTGTTTCTCACTTAACAAACACCAGCTGGGCCTATTTCTTTTAGTTCTTTTCTATATATATAAAAAAAACTTGAACTGCACTAACCATTGTTCTATTAATCAAAAACTACCTATTCATGTATAGATCATGAACCCTAGTATATGAAATAAGACTGGCAAACAGAGTCCATCAATAAATTTTTCCCATGCTATGTTTACCTTTAGAAAAGTATCATTTTCTACTCAAAATCTCTACAGCTACATTAGGGGGTCCTTCTATAGTGGGAAAAGGAAGCTTATTACTAATTCTTTTCTGGGCAATTGGTGAGTCAGGAGGGGGTCCTACCCGCAGTCCTGGTTCCCATATCTCTTTATGCTGTAATTTCTTATAAAACTCCTCTGCTGTAATAAGGGGCAACCTTGTATAGGTTCCAAAGAGGGAGTTTCTTCTGAGTAAGCAGGAAAGGTAGGGTGAGCTTTCCTTGAGCTTTGGCTACCTGTCTTAAGTATTTGGAGTAAAACTGAAAATAAAAGGGGGGTAAATTCTTGTTATATTTCTGAGAATTATGGTGTACTTTTTGTTAGAGCTCCAAGTAATGAAGCACGTGGGAAAGTTAATAATATAGCGGGAAATAACAAGGGCCAGCTGGGAGGCTTCCAGATCTTCTGAAGGCATCCTCGAGCCTGGACTTTGTCAAGCAGCACGAGTAGCTTGGCCCCTGACACAATGTGAATTTATTGACAGTTATCAGAAAGCCTTTAGAACTGCATTGTCCAATACAACAGCTACCAGCCACATGTGACTAATTGAACTTAAATTATTTGGAATTAAATAAAATTCCAAATTCAGTCCATCAGCCTCACCAGACCACATTTCAGCTACTCAACAACCACATGTGGCTAGTGACTATTGGCAAGTGCAGTTATCGACCATCTCCATCTCTGCAGAAAGTTCTTTTTGGACAGCAATGTACTAGAAGGTAGGAACCCTCAGCTTTTTCACTGAGCATTTCCTCCACCTCCTTGCCTTAACCTAAACCTGGATTTCTCCTACTAGGATGATCTATTTCCTAACAGATCTCTCAAGTGAAGATGGATTAATTCTTATCTTGTACCTCTCCTTGCTTCATGAATCTTATTACTCTTCCATATGTAAGGGTTTGAAGTTATGGTTGAAACTGTCCTGGCTTCTTTTCTTTTAAACTCCCAACACACTAGAGCATGTCCCTTCTACTTTTGTTTAAGCAATCCTTTATTGAAGCTTATGGTATTCCAACATTTCTTTCTTGTCTCTGCTGTCTACACCTTCATTGAACTTTTTAGCACTTGGCTTTTTCTTACTTTCCATTGTTAATCTTGCCATTTCTGGAGACTTCAGTATCTATGAAGAGTGCCACATAACAGTCTACCTCATAATTCCTGGACATCTCCTCCATTGTCCTTGGCTTCGGGCCCATGGATACACCTGAAATGCATCAATTTCTAAAATTTTGAGTTCAGAAATCCTACCTTCAGATTATGACATTCAGTACTCCCCCCACCCTGCTTCCTTTGCACCTGCTCTTCAAATTCATCAACACTTCCTGGGCCCTTCCAAAAGCTTCTGGTGATAATTCTGCCTCTTGGCTTCACTTGATTTTCTTCCTTGTCTGACCCTCATGATAGTTACATCAAGGTTTCTCATCATCACCCAGTACACACTCCTCATTGCCCTTCCACTGCCCCCACCTTTTACCTCCACTATTTGGGGTTAGTCTATCCTACTTTCTACTCTGAATGCTGAGCATTAATGGAGAAAACTAACAAAACTGCACATTTATGGTCTCCCATCTCAGCTGGGCCCTCGATGCTGCTGCTCAGCATCGTTTTATGTGCCAATTTCACTTGTTAATTCCCTTTCCTGTATCCCTAGACACATGTTCCACACTTTTGCAACTCCTCTCAACTTCTCTATTCCACTCCCATATCCTCTAATTTCAGCAGTCTTGCTTTCACACTGCACAGAGAAAACAGAAGCTAAGGAGAGTGTAAGGAAAACTTCTTTATTAGCTTATCTTTCTACTACCTCTAGACATTTATTTATTCCTCCTAGTCTTACTTCTTTTGCTTTACCTGAGAAAAATAAGTACCTCTGCTCTTCTACAAAGTTAACTTCTCCATCTGTGCATTCGATCCTATTTCTTCCCTATTCTGAAGATCTCATCCATGACATTTTTCTCTTTTTCTGCAGTATCTTAAATGGTTCCTTTTTGTTCTTTGCCCTCCACATAGAAACTTCTTTAATCTTCCTTATATGGAAAAATGGATCCTTTGTGACAGGCTGTTGTTATTAATACACTTCTAGTTATTAGCATAACCATGCTTTCCTTCAGACCCCTCTTCCACGAAATATTTTCATGAGCCTGTGTTGTATTCCATCCCCAACCATACTCCTCTATCATAGTTTCTTTTGGCACATGGAAAAATTTTGAGAGTATATAGGTGGTCAGCAATGGCCATTTCTTCTGCCCTAAATTCTTAAACATTTCTCTCATTGTTCAAGCCCAGGTGACTACAAGAACAAGATATCCTCTGATGGATAAAAAAGGGAGTAGATTTCTGATAAAAGGAGTGAACTATAGAGGTGGCAGAGCATAGAGATTTAGTTCAAGTCCCCTTGGGGCAGGTAGGACTACTGTACAAGGTGGTTAGTGAGCCTGGGAGGCCCGAAGGTAAGTAATGAGTGTAGCCTTCCAAAGAAAATGCAGCAGCTGGATTGGGAGTGAGGAAAGGAGGGGACTATTCGGAGTTGACTCAGCACTGTAATGCAAGATGTGAAGGTAGGCTCAATATCAAAATTTTGGAAATGAAAATTAAACTCTACCAAAACCAAAGACAGTGTCAACTCATGTCTAGAAAAGAATAGCAATGAACAAACTGACTGGGGTTCTCTTTATCCTTGCATTTTTATAAGAAGTAACTGTGGTCTTTAAAGTTATTAGTAAATGCCTCTGAGTAAATGTCACAGATTTAAATACTTTTGTAAGTGTATTTTAAGCTCACATATCTCTCATTTTATCTTGATAATCAAGACTTACCCAATGCTTTCAGGTACAGCTTCCTATAATCAAGGTAGGAAGATTTGCTGGTTGGCAAGTAATTATTCTTCAAAAGAGGTATAAAAGATTATAATTGAAAATTACTATGTACTACATATTCCTAAGACATTTGTATTCACTCATATGGGCCTCACCAATACCCCATGAGGAGGCAACACTAATATCCGTAGTTTGCAGATGGAGAAACTGAAGCACCACAAAGCACTTAAATAGTCTGCTCCAACTAATCAACTATGACCAAGCTTAAAACCAGGGAGTTTTGATTCCAGAGAACATGCTGTGAAGCAGTAAACTCTACTGCCTTTGTTTATATACACAGGATGACTGGAAAGGGTCAGTTGTCACTACAGTGAGTTGGTCACGTGTGTGGTTTGTCCTGTATGTGACACCACAACAAAAGCCATTCAAAGTTCATCATTTATACAATAGTTGCCTGCTTGGAATTCAAATAGGAAAGTCAAAGTCCTGGAGATCTGAGGCTGGAGTGACAGAAGGGTCATTAAATCATTTATCATGTATCAGAGAGGTTTGAACTGTTGTCTGGACCCATTTGCCATATATTACCTTTTCACACTGGCATCAGTAGAATTAATTTGATCACTATGACTTGGAAAACAGGTATTGTAAAAAGCAATTGTCAGTTTTTTAGTTTACTGATCTGAGCCCTGGTAAAAAGATAGTATCAGAATACAATAATTAAACTAAAATTAATGCAAGGTTCAAAGGAAAGTATTTACAAACATCCTGTATGCTTAAATTTTTTTTTAGAAGTTGGTTTAAAACAATAATGAAAACAGAAACCAACTACTTCCATTTTAGGGACAAAAAACTGACTTCTGATTCAACAGTAATTTATTATTAGAAATACTGGAGTAAGATTGGAGAAGTCCAGTCTTGTAGTATGAGCTCCCCCTATCTAAATGCTACCTGGTCTTCAAGGTCTGCTTCAAGCCCCACCTCTTGCAGAAAACGTTTGCTGACTAGCCCAAATATATGTCAAACTCCTTGTCCATAGTAGGTAATCAATTAACGTATCTTGATTATGTGTTACCTTTTATATATGCTATTTCTATCTCTATCACCTGCCTATCCATAACTATCTATCCTTCTAGAAATATATGTTCTATATATCTATACCTATCTATTTATCCTTCTAGGAATATATGCTCCAATGGTTAAAGTAAAAGTGGAAAAGATAAAAAAAAACTAAAATAGACTTTTTAGCACAGCTGCACAATAAATAGCATTTAAGAGCTCAAGGCATCTAACAGAATAACAGATTTCTGAAACAGTTTCAGGTACTCTCTCTGAACATATTTTAGAACAATTAAGAAATTATAAATCCTCTTAAACTCATTTAGCTAAAGCTTAGCTCTGTCATATGCAGTTTTATTTTTCCATATCATAGTGTAATATACCATATTATATATATGTAGCCAATAGAATGGGGAGTCTCTCTCAAATATATATATGGCCCATTCTGTTGGCCACATACTTGTCTGGTAAAGATATGATCAATGGTTAGGATTAGTTCCACATTCTGGCTATAAAATTCCCTTGTTACTTAGCTTTTATTTAGTAATTGCAAAGGTCTACACTCATTTTGTGGTATGCATTGATGGTTCAGAGTGAAGCACAACTTTTTCTTTAAAAATAATTCCCAAATGCCTTTGTAGCAAATGAATTTGTAAACAAGAGCCTTATTACCTCAGCTTCATAATTTGATAGGAAATCAGGGGTGCTATTAATGGATTGCTTGTAGTGATAAAATCATGTATCTTTTAGGTTTTTTTCATTTTAGATCAGAAAAACAGTTAAAGTTAATTTAATGGCTTTGTGGTTATAGGTAGATTTTTCTAGCAATTTTTTTTTTGGTTAGTCACTGACTCCTCAAGGGCTAACAGGCCCATATTTTATATTTTTAAATGTAATGTCAGTCTAAAATAAATTCAGAGAGAAGTCAATGGCTCTTTCTTGGTGGAAGTAAACCAAGAAGGATCTGGTGTCTTTCCAGCAATTTTATTTTAAACCAAGCTGGTTTCTCAATAGACTTATTTCTCTAGTCCTTTCCTCTTGCCTCTCTACCTATCTAAAAAATCACTATACAAATGGAAAAGCACTTAGGATGTATGGTAGAATTATAAGGCCCCAAACTACTCACTGATATAATGACTCTTCCTACCTTATGGAAAACATCTTTTATTAGGATAGTTACTTCTTTTTTAAACACTATTTTTGTTGTGGTTAAATACACATAACATAAAATTGACCATCTTAACCATTTTTAAGTATACAGTTCAATAGTGTCAAATGCATTCACATTGTGTGCAACCATAACCACTACCCATCTCCAAAACTCTTTTCATCTTGTAAAACTGAAACTCTGTACCATTAAACAATAATTCCCCATCCTCCTCTCCCCTCAGTCCCTTGCAACCACCATTCTACTTTCTGTCTATACCATGGCTCTTGCTCTCCAAAAATCTTAAGTTGGCAAGTACAGATTCATTAGTTTGAGGGTTCATTATGCTCCTCCCATTGGATAACCATCTACCACGTCTTTTCCTGCTTCCACTGCCAAACCTCAAGCCAATTATCTGAATTTTTTGTAAGTTTACAAAATTCACTATCTATGATGTTCATCTACAAATTAGTCACCTATAAGATGAAGGTGAATAAAAAAGCCTGTAGAGAATTACAGAATTTCAACAAGTATTTGTTGAAAGCCTACTGTGTACTCAACACAATGTTGGAGAGGTGATAACACATATTAAACAATGCTTCCCTAAAGAAGCTAAGATCTTATTAGACAGAAAAGGCAAATCCAAATAATAATACTGTTCTACACTTTATGGGACAGACAACATTGATTTCTTCCTTCCCTACTCTCCCATTCAGAGAGGAAAGGAATGAAGGAAGGAAAGTTGGACCAATCACTTGCTCTATTTGAGCCTCAGTTACTGCAACTATAAAATGAGAGACTTTTACTAGTTGGTCTTTCTATATGGATCCTTCAAACCTCTTTGTTACAAACAAGAATATAGAAACCACCGGAAGTTATATGACTTACATCCTTAAGGTTACAAATCTAAAGACACAAATTATAAGAATATGTAAAGTGGGGAAACAAATATGGAAAGGAGTCTCACAGATTTTACCATTGAAATGAAAATAGAATTTAAAAGTTAGAAACATTGAGAACCCTAGAAGATAATACATTGCTGTAAAGGAATTTGATATATTTTTTACCTTAAGTTTTGTACTTTCCTTTGGGTAAGTACCATTTTCAGAAGAGCAGCCAAATTTGTCCATATCCAGAGCAGATATTCTGTCTCTTGATTCAAAGTGAAGCAATAAGGTCAAATAAAAGTACATTTATTTCTGTAATATAATACAGAATAAATTTATGACAGCACTCACACTGTTAGAAATTTTAAAATACCCCTCCTCCCTAATTTCTTTACTTTCATATGATAGTTAAAATAATGCTTATTCTTTCTGCCGTGGAGTCATTCTTGAATCACCTTTCTCCATCTACTCCGAATTAAATCCATCAATACAGCTTCTCAATTGTTGGTACAAAATGCTGCTCAGATGTGCCCCTTTTTTCATTCCCTCTATGATTATAGAATCTTAAGGGTCAGTGTTTTAAAGCTTACTTCAGACAACTTCCCAATCCCATGTTTGAACTCTGCATATCTCCCACACCCACCACAGTAGCACAAAATAATGCTCCCCAAATCCTGGGTAGAGCGTATGTATGGTTAATAGCAACCAGATGCCAAAGTAGCTGTCAAATGCCAAGGTGAAATGGACTACAAGGTGGGCCATGTAGTTATGAACTCCAGGTAATGGGTGACATTGGGAAATAACTGCAGACAGTCTCATGCTTAATTCAGAGAAAGATGCGCTGTTTTATTATGGTGGGATCTGGGGAGAAGACAAAGGGTATCATGCAGACTGTAAAGCCAAGAAACAATGCTTAAAATTCAAGTGTGTTATTATTTTGCATGTGCAGTGTAAAAAAGACTACTGGCCATATAAAAAGAGTCATCTAGGCTGACACCCACATACATAAGAATACTAAAATTTGAATTTCAAATTTGAAAGAAAATAGACATTTATTGTTTGTACCACTTATGTGGCGCTTAGCACAATGTATTGCATTTTGTTGTTATTTATTTTTTTTAGGTTTCAGGATCTGCTATGTACCATGCATAGTATTTAAGGTTTTATATGCATCATCTTACTTTTTAATTTGAGTTTTATCTTTACTATGGGATTATGAATTCACATAGGACAAAAATATGTATTATTCGTGTTTATACATCCACCCCACCACCTCTGCATGCATCATTACACATTGTGGCTTCTTTCAATATAGATTTGCTGAAAAATTAATACATAAAAGCACGCGACCCTGTGGGAAAAGTTTTATAGTGCAAATTTGAGTTAAATGACCAGGGTTCTAGTCTTTTATGAGCTATGTCCTCACCTGTTCAAAAAGTAAATCAGATTGGATGGCTACTAGGACCATTTCAAATGCTGCAATCTTTTGAAAACTGCAACAGTTTTCTAGTTTTTTCTAGTTCTGAAAATTCACTTCAAATAATAATGCTCAGGTAGTTAATATTTCAGCCCAGAAAATAATCATGACTTCAACTACGGATGAAATCCTTAAGCTGACTAAAGGCAATCCTCACTTAGGGTCTTGACCATGTCATTTTCCATTCACCCCAATGCCCTAAATTAGAAATGATTCATTATTTAAAAATTCCTGAATGAGTGAAATTGCCTCTTCTTTTTGTCTTTTATTAGTTAAAATAAATTTAAAGAATCATTGGCTATCAATAACAAATTAAACATAACCATTTTTAGGTGGTTTAAATTAAACTGTCTGCAGTCACAAAACCTCTACAAGCGTTCATTAATCTTTTGCTGAATATCAGTGCCGTCAATGCTTAATTTATGACTGAGCTTCATGATTAGAAATTGTCCTACTCCTTTAATATATTCTTGGATTTAATTGGATATGTAAGCTATTACTTTATAAAAGGCTTCAAAAGAAAAGGAAATTTGTGGACAGTTAGTCATCAGGAGGTCTTTAATTATATTTCATATGAACTTTTTTTCTGTATATCAGAACGTTTCTTTTATGAGATGTATTCAATTTACTATATTTGTGTTCAGAACTGTTGAATCTTTGAGGGTGAACCCAAATGGTAGGAGGGAGAAAAGGAAAGGTCATTAATAGCTTGTTCATGACTTCTCGCTATGTTCTATTTTGATTTCTAATTACTTCCCCCTGAAAATAATATCTAGTTCCTTTATTACCATCTTTAATGAACCTAAAGTTACACCATCTGTTGATATAAAATGATTTCAAAAAATTATTCATACTTTTGTCCTGAGCCAGATTTTAATCTGTGGCACTCAAGCCTACTCTAGATTTAGCTGAGTAATCAAGATTCCTATCATCATCATCACTTAAGACATTTTCTTAAGCTTAATTGTACCTGATATTGTGAAAACATGGCAGAGAATGTAGCATTTATTCTTAGAGTCACAAAACTGTCAAGCCTGTATATAATGAACATTTTTTGTGTGGTATGGCTCCTACCATGGAGGAACTTACATTTTATTTGGTAAGATAAAATATATAGACATGAAACAAAATTTGAGACATTATATAATGAAATACTAAATTATGTGCCATGTACAGATGAAGAAAGAGAAAAACAATTAAAGGGATTTTACTAGAAAAGATAGGAACTGAACTGGAGCCTAAGGTAATTAGGGTTTGAATTTACACAGAGGAAGGAAAACATTCAAAAAGGGTGTGGGACATTTATGGTTCACAGTGTGAAAAAAGGTAAATTAGAAACTCATTACTGTGGGTAAGGTAGTTACCTTTGATTTAAATATATTTAGAGAATGGTGAAACATGCAACATCAGATGTTCTTTGGATAGCTGAAAATACGACACCGGCTCTCTGGAGACAGGTCAAACCTGGAGGTAAAATAAGTTGAATCAATCCATACTACTCTGGTGTAGCTGGATTTCAAGACTTTTCAAGGGAGAAAACGTAGAAAGAAAAGAACAGAGGTCCAAACATTAAGCATTTATTACTTCAAAGCTTAGGGGTATATCTAAGGATCATATTTATCTTGGAATTGTTAAAATGAAGCTTTTTTTCTCAATATGCGTGATTACATTCACTGATTGTTAAGGTTCTGCTTTGTGCAACACATTTGACTGAGTATTCCAAGGCCTCCAAGTGCTCCAAGAGGAAACAGTGTTTACTTCTGATCTCCAGAAGTTTGGAGCCTAGTAGAAAGTCCAATATATGAACTCTGTATAAAGGATTTGACAGAAAAAAAGTTACTGCTAAACTTGGTGAAATTTCAGGGAGTAGAGTAGATTTTTAAAATTGCATGGGATTAAAATACTGCTGTGAAAACCTCTTTGCCCCAAAGCCCGAAGAAAGAATATAAATTTGGATAAACTCTGTCAGGTGGCGTTTTCCTTATCATCTAAATGTAGAGTGACCAAATCTCGTTTTTACCGACTCACAGAAATTTTCAGTGGATACTTTTTATTTAAAAAAAAATCTCCCTGAGTATGGAGTCATTTGTGCTCATTCCTGTTGCTCTTTAACTTAGTTAAAAAAATGAATCAGCAAACGTGAGTTAAGCACCTTCTGTGTGTCCAGTAATGGATTAGGGTGGTTGAACAATGCAAATGGAAATAGTAAGAGTCTTACAGGTAGGAATCCTGTGAATATTTGTTATTAGCATGCACTTGATATCTGAATTCTACCTTGGCTTATCTTACAAGTAAGTAATAGGCAAACTATAGATTAGACTCTCCAATAAAATTAGTTATCTGAATATCAAGTGACTATTCCCAGCACCACAAGAGACATTCATTTTTATTAGATAATTCATGGAATCTGAAATTTTTAGGAATATTGGCAAAATGCTTTATAGTTCCTAAATGCATGGATTACTTGAAAGCAACAACACATTAGGTACTAAGCATTTTAATAAAACAATAGAACTAAAGTATACTGATAACATTTATAATAGACTTAATATTGCATGTTTGAGAGATAAATAAATTAAGGCTTAGAGAGGATCCCTGACTTGTTCCAGGTCACAAAGCTAGTTATTGGCAAAGCTTACAAAGAGAACCCAAATCTCCTAAATCTGAAATGAGGATCTTTTCCACCATGGTCCATTGCTTGTTGAAGGCTATGTGGCATATTAAATAAAAGACTTTAAAAATTTGACTACATCGTGCTGTCCTTGAAAATCATGTCATGCTTAATAAATTCAGAATGAACAGAAAGTGCATTTATACTGTTGGCTTCAATAATCAGAATGTTAGTACAAGTTATGTGAATACTTTCAAGATTATGACTTTCATTCTTATTAACATACAGGTAAAAGATGAGTGTGTGTGTGATACATATATATTACAAATATATATATTCACAATGAGAGAAAAAGAACCATGTAAAAGACAGATAAGAGTATTCTTTGAGGTTTAAATTAGATGACTGACCAGTTGACAGGCCATGTGCATTTATTTATGTTAGCTTTTATTTCTTAATTTGTTGGAGCAACTGAAGTCTGAAACAGCTCAAGGCTGGATGCTTCCTTTCTATAAATTACATCTCTTGAAATGTACAAATGCAAGCATGAGTCACTAGCTACAGAATTCCAGCTTTGATCCATTATGTCATTTTTATAAGGAAATAAACCAGTGACCTTCATGTGGTTTAAAGGAGAATGAATCTGTGAACTACAGAGTATGTGAAAGATGAAATCAAAACATGATCAGATGAGTTCAATGGCATGATCTAAAAGGTAAAAAAAAATAAAGCACAATTTGTAGAATGAAATCTGTTTACTTCTGTGATACTTTTCCATTATTCACTTGCACATGTGCCTTGCATATATTGGAATGATTTGAACCCGAATTGAAACATTCACACATCTTGTAAGCAGATTTTAAACAGTTAATTTTCATTTAGATATGCACTAGAGTCAACAGTAACTAGAAGGAAAATGCATAGCCCAAGAACAATCTTCAATGTTTTGTTGAGTGGTTTCAATTTTCTATTGATTCAACCTTTTGTCAGAATTTTTAAGCTATAGTATTACTGAAATTGTTATTTATATTTACCATTCCATCTAGTAAATACAGAATAGAAACAGGTAGAAGATGATTCAGGGAAGAAATCATGGGCTCCTCTATTAAAGAGGAAAGGAAAGGAATTAAAAAATATTGAGCCCTCCCAATAGCCTAGTCAGTGCATTTGACAAGTACTTATATTATCTCATGTAACTTTCACAACAACCATAATAAATAGGAAATGAGGTTAATGCCTGAACACATAGCTAATATGAGATAGTGAGGAATTAAACACAGGTCTGTCTGATTACAAAGGTTATGTGTACTTTTTCCATGACACCTTCACAGCTTAAGTTTTAAAAACATGCCAGTACTCATGTACAAAATATGCAGTCAGTATAACATGTACTTAGTCATTGACAATGTTTTCAAAGAACTAAATAAATGGAAGAAGACAAGTTGGGGAGCATCAGTCATATATCAGCTTCTACAAATCAAGAATGTGTGTATTTTCAAAGAATTTTGTTATTTTTTAAAGGTGAGGGCATTATTTACCAAAAGAAATAAAAATGAAAAAAGTATTCAAAATGTTATGTAGTAATAGTTGGCAATGAAATAGGAAAATGGATCATAATATTAAACAGAAATGACTCATAATATTTAAAAAAGACACATTATTTAATTAAAAGTCTTTGTGATTAAGAGCATTTGGAGTACATAATGGTGAAAAAATAAACTTAAAGCTTTTGAAGATAATGTTTAAGATTAGATGAGGGGTATCATTATATTTGGATTGGTTAATATTGTTACCTATATACTCTTCACCATATAGTAAGCAAGAGTTCCAAGGGTAGTTTGGAGAATAAAGAGCACTTTAAAAAGGTTTTAGGGTCTAAGCTTTCTCATCTCAAAAAATGAGGATAATAATTTGTACCTTGCAGGATTGCTCCAAGGATTTAATATACAATGTATACACAAAACCCAGCACACAATAAATTCTGAATGAACAATTAAATACCAGATTTATCTTCAGTTTCCCAAAATCACGTTTACTGGGAAAAAATGGCGGTCATAATAACACAAACATGTTGACTACATATTCCATGAAATTCCATTCTGCCTTGGTATCTTCATAACATAAAAAATGCTTCTTATTTTAACCTAATTTCATATATTTTCATAATCTAACATGCTCAAATCTAAACATGACATCTACATTTTAAATGCAAATCGTCGATTTTTAAAACCCCCATTTTATGTCTTTCTATAACTTTAACATGTTTTGGTACATAATTTCATATTGATAATATATTTTGTACTGTTTTCCTGTGATTTTTACAATGAAGTTTGCCATGTCGAGTTGAGCAAATATTATGACTAGATGGTTTTTAATAAAAATGAAGCATACCAAACAAATCCACCGCTTATCATCTAAGAGTATTTTAAGAATCAGTTTCCAAAAACTATTCAAAGCAAAGGCCTGCAGAGTATTCAGAATCTGTTACTAGTTTTTAACTCAGTTCTGAATTCATTAGCTTTAAAACCTTTTTTCTTTTTTTAATCAAAGTCCCCAGTTGTATATGTGCTGATACAATTTAAACAAAAGGAGGGCTGAGAGGAAGATAAAAGTTTGCATAACAAGGAACAGAATCCCTCAAAACCTTTAAGGAATATCAATTGTGAATAGAAAAGTTAAAATTAAGTACCAAATGCAATTTTTGCCCATAATAAAGAAGGTATAGAGTTTCTTCCAAGTGTCCATTTATTGGATACTTAGAGACTGGACATTTTCCTCACCAGAGAAGCCACTGCAACATATATATGGTTTGGAGTCAAGATCAATGACTAAAAAGAGACACCTCAAATAGAAAAGTTTTCATCATTCTGGTTATACATAAACTGAATATTTGCTGATGCAAGGTAGGGGCCAGATAAAAATTGACCTTTGTATCTTATTCAGTTAAAAAAGACTTCATAATGCTTTAGATGTCTTGCCATATTTGTCAGTTTTAGTTTTTCTTTTTAATGTTCTTTCCCAGCTTCCACATGACTACACAGTTGATATGTTTAATTTTCACATTCAGAACTTCAGATATTAGGATTATTTTTTAATTAAAATCTGGCCTTTCATGATTCCTAGATATATAAATGTTTAGACTATTATTATGTGAAATTAATGTATTCCCCAATATATATATATTTTTTATTTTCTGTTTAGAAGGTGGTGTGAATAATTGCCTTTCCAAAGAACAGTGTTTCACTAGGGGAAGCTAACAGTTTACAGCATTGTGCTGGCAAGTTCACCAACACCAGCTCTGAGGCAGTTATTTTTACCCATGCTTTATTAGTCTCAGAGAGGCAGAGCAAATGTCCTGAGGTTACACAGTTACTAAGAGACAGAACTGAGATGTGAAGCCAATGCCCTCTCCACCAAACCAATTTGCTTCTGCTATGCGTTTACTACTTAAAAACATCTACAAATACTTCCAAAGACTTCAGAGAGTTATTTCAACCTCTGCAAAGCTGATGTAGGCTCTCTTTGCAGGCAGTTAGTGATTTTGGCCTTGTAGTTCAAATCAAGTCTGGAATCTGAAGGGCTCTTTCAAAGGAAGGCACAGTTCCTGCAGCTTTTGACTGTTGTTATATAATCTTAGCAAAAATCTTTGGCCCTGGCATTAGACAGGCCTGGGTTCAAATCTTGCTTCTGTCACTTACTCATGCTGAACTCCGGAAAGTTACCTGACCTTTGTAGGCCTCAGTTTCTTTATCTGGAGAGTGGCACGGATATCAATACAGAGCTCATATAGTTGCTGTGAAAATTAAATGAGATACAGCATTGAAGGCTTGGCCCAGGGGTTGGCAAATAGTAAGCTCTCTAGAATGATTCAATATTTTTTTGTATTTTTTTACACTATAATTTTTCAGTTATTTTAAGATCTGACTTTTCATTAAAATTAATGGATTCAACCCCAAATCTTTTTTTTAATAGAAATATAGTAGACTTACAATCTTTTATTGGTTTCAAGTATTTAGCACAGTGGTTCAAGTTACCCATATTATTAAATCTTCACTAGTGCAGTTACTATCTGTCAATATAGGAAGATGTTACAGAATCATTGACTGTATTCTCCATGTGGTACTACTATACCCATGAGCAACTTATATTATGATTGAGAATTTTTGTGCCTCTTTATCCCTTTAACGCTTCATACCCACCCACCCCAGTCCCTCCCCCATGGTGAGCACCAGTCACTTCTCAGTGTCTATGAGTCTACTGCTGTTTTATTCATTTTGTTCTGCTTTTACATTCCACAAATAAGTGAAATAATATGGTATTTGTCTTTCTCTGCCTGGCTTATTTCACTGAGCATAATACCCTCTAGGCCCATCCATGTTGTTGCAAATGGCAGGATTTATTTTTTATGGCTGAATAATATTCCATTGTGTATATGTACCATCTTTTCTTTATCCATTCATCTATTAATGGACACTTTGGTTGCTTCCAGATCTTGGCTATTTTAAATAATTTGGCAATAAACATAATGGTGCATATATCTTTTCAAATCAGGGATTTTGTTTTCTTCTGGTAAATTTTTAGAAGTGGAATTACTGAGTCAAATGGTATGTCTATTTTTAGTTTTTTAAGGAACCTCCACACTGCTTTCCATAGTGGCTACACCAATTTACATTTCCACCAACAGTAGAGGGTTCCCTTTTCTCCATGTCCTTACCAACACTTGTTATTTCTTGGCTTTTGGATAGTGGCCATTCTAACTGGTGTCAAATAATATCTTTGTTGTTTTGATTTGCATTTCCCTGATGATTAGCAATGTGGAACATCTTTTCATGTGTTTGTTGGCTGTCTGTATTTCTTTGGAAAAATGTCCAGATCCTCTGCCTATTTTTTAATTGGGTTATTTGGGATTTTTGTGTGTGTGTAGAGGTGAATGAGTTCTTTATGTATTTTGGATGTTAACTCCTTATTGGATACATCATTTACAAATATATTCTCCCATCGTGTAGGTTGCCTCTTTGTTCTGTTGATGGTGTCCTTTGCTGTACAGAAGCTTTTTAGTTTGATGTAGTCCCACTTGTTCATTTTTTATTTTGTTTCCCTTGCCCAAGGAGATGTGTCCAGGAAACAGTTTCTCATGCTTATATTCCAGAGATTTTTGCCTGTTTTCTTCTAAATTTTATGGTTTCATGTCTCACATATAGGCCTTTAATCCATTTTGAGTTTACTTTTGTGTATGGAGTTAGACAGTATTCCAGTTTCATTCTCTTGCATGTAGCTGTCCAGTTTTCCCAATGCCAATTACTGAAGAGGCTGTCTTTACCCCATTGTATATTCATGGCTACTTTATCATATATTAATCAACCATATATGCATGGGTTTATATCTGGGCTCTCTATTCTGTTCCATTGATCTATGG
Source organism: Smutsia gigantea (assembly GCA_032199065.1). Taxonomy (NCBI): domain Eukaryota; kingdom Metazoa; phylum Chordata; class Mammalia; order Pholidota; family Manidae; genus Smutsia; species Smutsia gigantea. Next base: position 47,083 of record JAVSCE010017882.1, read on the forward strand.
GTCTGTTCATGTGCCAGTACCATAATGTTTTGATTACTGTAGCTTTGTAGTGTAACTTGAAGGCAGGGAGCATAATCCCCAGCTTTGTCCTTCTTTCTCAGGATTGCTTTGGCTATTTGGTGTCTTTTGTGGTTCCATATGAATTTGAGGGTTATTTGCTCTAGTTCATTGAAAAATGCCATTGTTTTTTGATAGGGATTGTATTGAATCTGTAAATTACTTTCTACAGGTTGAAAACTTCTTCCTCAAAAGAAACCTTATACACATTAGCAGTCACTTCCTACCCCCTTGCCTCAGCTCTAGGCAACCAGAAATCCTTTCTGTCTCTACAGATATGCTTATTCTGGGAACCTCCACCTTTTAATAGATGTACTTGCTAGGGATATCAGAGACGTTGTTTTATATTAAGAGTTGGCAAATAAAACAAAAGAAAATATGTGGGAAGATTCAGGCAAGGGGTCTTGATTATCTGGCTAAATCCTTAATTTGTTCATATCTCTCAATGAACAAAATTTTGTTTCTGAGCTTCTATCATCCTTATTTTTTTTTCTTATTTTGGTATCATTAATCTACAATTACATGTGCAACATTATGGTTACTAAACTCCCCACTTCACCAAGTCCCCTCCACATACCCCATTTACAGTCACTGTCCATCAGCGTAGTGAGATGCTGTAGAATCACTACTTGTCTTCTCTGAGTTGTACAGCCCTCCCAGTGCCCCCACTACATTATGTCTGCTAATCGTAATGCCCTTTTTTCCCCCTTGTCCCTCCCTTCAACCCATCCTCCCCAGTGCCTTTCCCTGGTAACTGTTAATCCATTCTTGGGTTCTGTGAGTCTGCTGCTGTTTTGTTTCTTCAGTTTTTTCTTTCTTCTTATACTCCACATATGAGTGAAACCATTTGATATTTGTCTTTTTCCTCCTGGCTTATTTCACTGAGCATAATACCCACTATCCATGTTGCAAATGGTAGGAGTTGTTTTCTTCTTATGGCTGAATAATATTCCATTGTGTATATGTACCACCTCTTCTTTATCCATTCATCTACTGATGGACACGTAGGTTGCTTCCATGTCTTGGCTATTGTAAATAGTGCTGCGATAAACATAGGGGTGCATCTGTCTTTTTCAAACTGGGCTGCTGCATTCTTAGGGTAAATTCCTAGGAGTGGGATTCCTGGGTCAAATGGTATTTTTATTTTGAGTTTTTTGAGGAAACTCCATACTGCTTTCCACAATGGTTGAACTAATTTGCATTCCCACCAGCAGTGTAGGAGGGTTCCCCTATCTCCACATCCTCACGAACATTTGTTGTTGTTTGTGTTTTGGATGTTGGCCATCCTTACTGGTGTGAGGTGATAACTCATTGTGGTTTTAATTTGCATTTCTCTGATGATTAGCGATGTGGAGCATCTTTCCATGAGCCTGTTGGCCATCTGAATTTCTTGTTTGGAGAAGTGTCTATTCATGTCCTCTGCCCATTTTTTAATTGGATTATTTGTTTTTTGTTCGTTGAGGTGCATGAGTTCTTTATATATTTTGGGTGTCAACCCGTGATTGGATATGTCATTTATGAATATATTCTCCCATACTGTAGGATGTCTTTTTGTTCTACTGATGGTGTCCTTTGCTGTACAGAAGCTTTTTAGCTTGATATAGTCTCACTTGTTCATTTTTGCTTTTGTTTCCCTTGCCCAGAAGATATGTTCATGAAGAAGTTGCTCATGTTTCTGTCCAAGAGATTTTTGCCTATTTTTTTTTCTAAGAGTTTTATGGTTTCATGACTTACATTCAGGTCTTTGATCCATTTTGAGCTTACTTTTGTGTATGGAGTTAGACATTAATCCAGTTTCATTCTCTTATATCTAGCTGTCCACTTTTGCCAACAACAGCTGTTGAAGAGGCTGTCATTTCCCCATTGTATATCCATGGCTCCTTTCCCATATATTAATTGACCATATATGTTTGGGTTAATGTCTGGACTCTCTATTCTGTTCCTCTGGTCTGTAGGTCTGTTCTTGTGCCAATACCAAATTGTCTTGATTACGGTGGCTTTGTAGTAGGAATTGAAGTCTGGGAGTGTAATTCACCCTGTTTTATTCTTCCTTCTCCAGATTGCTTTGGCTATTCGGGGTCTTTTGTGGTTCCATATGAATTTTAGAACTATTTGTTCCAGTTCATTGAAGAATGCTGTTGGCATTTTGATAGGGATTGCTTTAGGTAGTATAGCTATTTTGACAATAATTGCTCTTCCTAGCCAAGAGCATGGGATGAATTTCCAATTGTTAGTGTCCTCTTTAAATTTTCGTAGGAGTGTCTTGTAGTTTTCAGTGTATAGGTCTTTCACTTACTTCGTTAGGATTCTTCCAAGGTTTTTTATTCTTTTTGATGCAATTGTGAATGGAATTGTTTTCCTGATTTCTCTTTCTGTTAGCTCAACATTAGTGTATAGGAAAGCAACAGATTTCTGTGTATTAATTTTGTATCCTGCAACTTTGCAGAATTCAGATATTAGTTCTAGTAGTTTTGGAGTGGAGCCCTTAGGGTTTTTTATGTACAATATCATGTCATCTGCAAATAGTGACAATTTGACTTCTTTTTTACCAATCTGGATGCCTTGTATGTCTTTGTTTTGTCTGATTGCCGTGGCTAGGACCTCCAGTACTATGTTGAATAACAGTGGGGAGAGTGGGCATCCCTGTCTTGTTCCCAATCTTAGATGAAAGGCTTTCAGTTTTTTGCTGTTAAGTATGATGTTGGCTGTGGATTTGTCATATATGGGCTTTATTATGTTGAGGTACTTGCCCTCTATACCCATTTTGTTGAGAGTTTTTATCATGAATGGATATTGAATTTTGTCAAATGCTTTTTCAGCATGTATGGAGATGATCATGTGGTTTTTGTTCTTTTTGTTGATGCGGTGGATGATGTTGATGGATTTTCGAATGTTGTACCATCCTTGCATCCCTGGGATGAATCCCACTTGATCATGACGGATGATCCTCTTGATCTATTTTTGAATTCAGTTTGCTAATATTTTGTTGAGTATTTTTGATCTATTTTCTTCATGGATATTGGTCTGTAATTTTCTTTTTTTGTGGTGTTTTTGACTGGTTTTGGTATTAGAGTGATGGTGGCTTCATAGAGTGAGTTTGGATGTATTCCCTCCCCTTCTAGTTTTTGGAAAACTTTAAGGAGAATTGGTATTATCTCTTCTCTATATGTCTGATAAAATTCAGTGGTGAACCATCTGGCCGGGGGTTTTGTTCTTGGGTAGTTTTCTGATTACTGATTCAATTTCGTTGCTGGTAATTGAGCTATTTAGGTTATCTGTTTCTTCCTTGGTCAGTCTTAGAAGGTTGTATTTGTCTGAGAATTGTCTGTTTCTTCTAGGTTTTCCAGCTTGTTAGCATATAGATTTTCATTGTATTCCCTAATAATTCTTTGTATTTCTGTGGGGTCCATCACGATTTTTCCTTTGTCATTTCTGATTCTGTTTATGTGTATAGATTCTCTTTTTCTCTTAATAAGTCTGGCTAGGGGTTTATCTATTTTGTTTATTTTTTCAAAGTACCAGCTCTTGGTTTCACTGATTTTTTCTAGTGTTTTATTCTTCTCAGTTTTATTTATTTCTTCTCCAATCTTTATTATGTCCCTCCTTCTGGTGATTTGGGGCCTCATTTGTTCTTCTTTTTCCAATTTCAATAATTGTGACTTTAGAGTATTCATTTTGTATTGTTCTTCTTTCTTGAAATGTGCCTGTATTGCAATATACTTTCTGCTTAGATCTGCCTTTGCTGCGTCCCACAGAAGTTGGGGCTTTGTGCTGTTGTTGTCATTTGTCTCCATATATTGTTTGATCTCTGTTTTAATTTGGTTGTTTATCCATTGATTATCTAGGACCATGTTGTTAAGCCTTCATGTATGTGTGAGCCGTTTTGTTTTCCTTGTACAATTTATTTCTAGTTTTATTCCTTTGGATTCTGAGAAGTTGGTTGGTAGAATTTCAATATTTTTGAATTTACTGAGGTTCTTTTTGTGGCATAGTATGTGGTCTATTGTGGAAAATGTTCCATGTGCACTTGAGAAAAATGTGTATCCTTGCTTTTGGGTGTAGAGTTCTGTAGATGTCTGTTAGGTTCGTCTGTCCTAGTGTGCTGTTCAGTGCCTCTCTGTCCTGACTTATTTTCTGTCTTGATGATCTGTCCTTTGGAGGGAGTGGTGTGTTGAAGTCTCCTAAAATGAATGCATTGCTTTCTATTTCCTCCTTTAATTCTGTTAGTATTTGTTTCACATATGTCAGTGCTTCTGTGTTGGGTGCATATATATTTATAATGGTTATATCCTCTTGTTGGACCAACCCCTTTTATCATTATGTAATGTCTTTCTTTATCTCTTGCTACTTTATTTGTTTTGAAGTCTATTTTGTCTGATACAAGTACTGCAACACCTGCTTTTTTCTCCTTGTTGTTTGCATGAAATATCTTTTTCCATCCCTTAACTTTTAGTCTGTGTATATCTTTGGGTTTGAAGTGAGTCTCTTGTGAACAGCATATAGATGGGTCTTGCTTTTTTATCCATTCAGTAACTCTGTGTCTTTTGATTGGTGCATTCAATCCATTTACATTTAGGGTGATGATTATCGATAGGTATGTACTTATTGCCATTGCCGGCTTTAGATTCATGGTTACCAAAGGTTCAAGGGTAGGTTCTTTACTATTTAGCAGTCTAACTTACTCTCTTGTTAAGCCATTATAAACACAGTCTGATTATTCCTTATTTCTCTCCCTTCTTATTCTTCCTCCTGCATTCTTTATATGCTAGGTATATTATTGTGTACTCTTTTACGTTTCCTTTGACTGTTTCTGTGGAGAGTTTATTTCATTTTTTGCCTTTAGTTAGTATTTGGATGGTCTTCTTTCTTTGATATGATTTTATTTTCTCTGGTGACATCTTTTTAGCCTTCGGAGTGCTTCCATCTCGAGCATTCCCTTTAAGATATCCTGTAGAGGTGGTTTGTGGGAGGCAAATTCCCTCAACTTTCACTTGTCTGGGAATTGTTTAATCCCCCCTCAAATTTAAATGATAATTGTTCTGGATACAGTATTCTTGGTTCAAAGCCCTTCTGTTTCATTGCATTGAATATATCATGCCATTCTCTTCTGGCCTGTAAGGTTTCTGTTGAGAATTCTTATGATAGCCTGATGGGTTTTCCTTTGTAGGTGGTCTTTTTTCTCTCTCTGGCTGCCTTTAATACTCTGTCTTTGTCTTTAATCTTTGCCATTTTAATTATTATATGTCTTGGTGTTGTCTTCCTTGGGTTCCTTGTGTTGGAAGTTCTGTGTGGCTCCATGGTCTGAGAAACTATTTCCTTTCCCAGCTTGGGGATGTTTTCCTCAATTATGTGTTCATAGACACTTTCTATCCCTTTTTCTCTCTTCTTCTTCTTCTGGTACTCCTATAATGCGAATATTGTTCTGTTTGGATTGGTCACACAGTTTTCTTAATATCCTTTCATTCCTAGAGATCCTTTTATCTCTCCCTGCCTCAGCTTCTCTGTATTCCTGTTCTCCGATTTCTATTCCATTAACAGTCTCTTGCACCTCCTCCAGTCTGCTCTTAAGTCCATCAATCAATTGTTTAATTTCTGTAATGTCTCTCCTGACTTCCTCCCTTAGCTCTTGCATATTTTTCTGTAGGTCCATCAGCATGGTTATGACTTTTATTCTGAAGTCTTTTTCAGGAAGATTGTTTAAATCTATCCCATCAGGCCCTCTCTCTGGGGTTGTATGGGTGATCTTTGACTGGACCATATTCTTCTGTCTTTTCATGGCCATAAAAGTGGTCGCAGGCAGGTGCCACATGAGTCAGCTGGGAGAACAAAGTCCCTTCCTGTTGTTGTTCTACTTGCCCTTCTCTGCACCCTGTCCTGGTTACCCACACACTGAGAGGCAGTCTCTAGGATAATCCCCTGAGCTGCTGTGTACGCGACCACCCTCAGGCTAGCCTAGGGCACTGCGGGTTTTTCAGCTACGCCGTGTGTGGTCTGTGCCACTTGGTCCTTTCCAGACCTTGCTCTGGCTTCCGCAGCCCTTCCCAGTTAGCTGTGTGCCTGCCAGGAGGAGATTCTGTGTGGTTGCTGTGGGCGGAGCTGCTCTCCCTCTGATCCGCAGCTGTGGCATATCCACCAGACTGTTTGCAGCGCCGGCTGTGGGGAATGAATGGTGCTCTGTTTATCACCATGATGGCTTCAGCAGGGTTGTTTTACCTGGCATCCAGTTAGGGGGCCCGAAGTTCAAGATTCCCAGCCTGCTGGGCTGAGTGTGCTGGGACGATTTTGTTCCCTATTGGGCCCTTGTCTCGTTAAGACTTTTGAAAAAGTGCCTGCTTTTCTTTTGTCCCAGGGGAGCTAGCTGTGGGGACCCCCCCACAGTCTCTGTCTCAGATCCTGCCCTTCCATTTCTCTAATCTCCAGTACAGCATGTGATGTGTGTCTGTGCTCCCGATGCAGATCACCAGGGTTAGTTATTTAGCATTTCTGTGCTTCCACTCCCTCCCAACTCTGATTCTTTTCCTCCCACCGTGAGCTGGGGTGGGGAAGTGGTCAGGTTCCGCCCGGTCACAGCTTTGTATCCTACTCGCTTCATGAGGCACTGAGTTCTCACAGATGTAACTGTAGCCTGGCTGTTGTACTGTATCTTCTGGTCTCTCTTTTAGGAATAGTCGTATTTCTTGTATTTTCACAAATATATATGGTTTTGGATGGAGATTTCTGCTGTCCTGCTCACACCACCATCTTCCTATCATTCTTATTTTTGTTAACTGTATTTAAGTACTGTAAAATTGATAAAAAGTAAGGCATCCTCTCAAGGTATTCCTGTTGAAAATCAATTGATTAGGAAAAACTGTTTCAAATTCAGGAAAGTTAAATTTCTAGTCCATTTTTTTTCATTTTTCCCATTCAATCCAATCAACACTTGCCAAACAGAACTACCCTTTCCAGAAAGAAGACATTTACATCAGAAAACATTTATATATATGCTATTTGTAGTTGAATGCCATAAAAAGCAGTTGCTTCAAGTGCCATCTGTTTTTTCTAAATCTCTAATATGGAACCCACTTCCTTAAAATTACACTTATTCAAAGGATTTTTATGAAGTAAAATTGTCTTTCATTTTCATTGGCTTTGCATTAGTCTCTCACAGTAGCAGTGTAGCATAACACACTGTAGGAACTTTTGATTGGTGTACATTTTAACTGCCAACATAAAAAATTTTTTAAGTACATAAAACCTCAATATTAAAACTGGGGCCTTATACCCCAAATATGGTATCTATTATTTAATATACTTCCCATTGAAACAATTTCATAATAACTGATAAAATATATAAGTAGATCCTATTTACATCCCCAAATACATGTTTTAACCTTTTTTTCTGAAGTATATATGCTCTATACACACAAGAAAATAACTGCTTTCATATCTGCATTGTGGTAAATATGAGGATGTGATAGACAATGCACCATTTTCTATTTGAAAGCTTTCTCCACTGGTTTCTCTTTTGTTATTGCTCCTTTGGTTTGTGTTGCACTTCCAATTCATTGTTCCATATGTCATCAATAGTCCAGCCCTTTGCTCTATTTGACATGACATAGTAAGTTTAAGAGGCAATCAAGTTAGATAAACATTGACATATTAAAGAATACATGGTAACTTGAGAAAGCTAAGAAAATTTAAGAAATCAACAGGATAAGGCAAGGGAGCATGTGTGCTTTACTGAGTCTATAAATAAGACTCAGTGAAAGGAAAAAATGTTTTGAACAAATGTGAAAGAAATAGAAATGGAGAAGAACATACTGTATGCCTTCAGTTATATGAACTTCTAGAACTGAAAAAAATAATCTATAATTATAGAAGTAAGAAAGTGGTTGCCTGGAGTTGGGGCTTGGGGGTAACTACAAAGGAGAAGGAGGGTGGAAACATTTTGTATCTTCACTGGTTTGGTGATTACACAGGTGTGCATACCTTCATCAAAGCTGATCAAACTCGAGAGGGCTCAAGATGGAGGCATGCGTAGGGCAGCAGAAACCTCCTCCCAAAACCGTATATATTTTTGAAAATACAACAAATACAACTATTCCTAAAAGGGAAACCAGAAGATACAGCACAATAGCCAGGCTACATCTACATATGCAAGAACTCAGCATCTCAGGAAAAGGGTAAGATACAAAGCCGTGACCCACTGGAACCTGAGCACTCCCCCGACCACAGCTCACCGGCAAGAGGAAAAGAATCAGAGTGGGGAGGGAATGGAAGTACAGAACTGCTAAATAACCAGCCCTAGTAATCTGAACTAGGATTACAGACACACATTGCATGGTCTACTTGATATTAGAGAAACGGAAAAGTAAAATCCGAGACAGAGAGTGTGAGCGGGTCCTCACAGCCGGCTCCCCTGGGAGAAAAGAAAAGCAGGCATATTTAAAAGTCTTAAAGGGACAAGGGCCTATCAACTGGACAAACAACTAGATATAAATTGTACAAAGAAAACAAAAAGGCTCAAAACACAAGGCGGCTTAACAACATGCTCCTAAATAATCAATGGATCAATGATCAAATTAAAACAGAAATTAAGCAATATATAGAGACAAATAACAACAACAGCACAAAGCCCCAACTTCTGTGGGATGTGGCAAAGGCCATTCTAAGAGGAAAGTACATAGCAATTCAGGCCTATTTAAAGAAGGAAGAACAATCCCAAATGAACAGTCTAAAGTCACAATTATTGAAACTGGATAAAGAACAAATGTGGCCCAAAGTCAGCATAAGGAGGGACAAATAAAGGTCAGAGAAGAAATAAAATAGAGAAGAATAAAACAATAGAAAAAAATCAGTGAAACCAAGAGCTGGTTCTTTGAGACAATAAACAAAATAGGTGAACCCCTAGCTAGACTTATTAAGAGAAAAAGAGGATCTACATCCATAAACAATCAGAAATGAGAAAGAAAAATCACGACGGACGCCAAAGAAATACAAAGAATTGTTACAGAATACTATGAAAATCTGTATACTAACAAACTGGATAACCTAGAAGAAACAGACTACTTCATAGAAAAATACAACCTTCTAAGATTGTCCAAGGTAGAAACAGAAAATCTAAACAGACCAATTACCAGCAATGCAATTGAATCCGTAATCAAAAACTACCCAAGAACACAACCCCCAGGCCAGACGGATTCACTGCTGAATTTTGTCAGACATATAGAGAAGATATAATACCCATTCTCCTTAAAGTTTTCCAAAAAATAGAAGAGGAGGGAATACTTCCAAACTCATTCTATGAAGCCAGCATCACTCTAATACCAAAACCGGGCAAAGACCTCACAAAAAAAGAAAATTATAGCGCAATATCCCTGATAAACATAGATGGAAAAATACTCAACAAAATATTAGCAAACCGAATTAAAAAATACATCAAGAGGATCATACACCATGATCAAGTGGGATTCATGTCAGGGATGCAAGGATGGTACAACATTCAAAAATCCATCAACATCATCCACCACACCAACAAAAGCAAGGACAGAGACCACATGATCATCTTCATAGATGTGGAAAAATCATTAGACAAAATTCAACATCCATTCATGAAAAACCTCTCAGCGAAATGGGTATAGAGGGCACGTACCTCAACATAATAAAGCCCATATGTGACAAACCCACAGCCAACTTCATACCTAACATCAAGAAGCTGAAATCTTTTACCCCAAGATCGGGAACAAGACAGGGATGCCCACTCTCCCCACTGTTATTCAACATAGTACTGGAGGTCTTAGCCATGGCAATCAGACAAAACAAAGAAATTCAATCCATCCAGATTGGTAAAGAAGAAGTAAAACTGTCACTATTTGCAGATGACATGATATTGTAAATAAAAAACCCTAAAGAATCCACTCCAAAACTAAAGGAGCTAATATCTGAATTCAGCAAAGTTGCAGGATACAAAATTAATGCACAGAAATCTGTTGCTTTCCTATACACTAACAATGAACTAGCAGAAAGAGAAATCAGGAAAACAATTCCATTCACAGTTGCCTCAAAAAAATAAAATACCTGGGAATAAACCTCACCAAGGAAGTGAAAGACCTATACCCTGAAAACTACAAGACACTAAAGATAAATTAGAGGACACGAACAAATAGACACTCATCCCACGCTCTTGGCTAGCAATAATTAATATTGTCAAAATGGCCATCCTGCCTAAAGCAATCTATAGATTCAATGCAATCCCTATCAAAATACCAATGGCATTCTTCAACGAACTGGAACAAATAGTCCTAAAATTCATATGGAACCACAAAGGATGCCGAATAGCCAAAGCAATCCTGAGAAGGAAGAATAAAACATGGGATCTCGCTTCGCAACTTCAAGCTCTACTACAAAGGCACAGTATTCAAGACAATTTCGTACTGGCACAAGAAGAGACCCACAGAACAGTGGAACAGGATAGAGAGTCCAGACATTAACCCAAACATATATGGCCAATTAATATATGATAAAGGAGCCATGGATATACAATGGGGAAATGACAGCCTCTTCAACAGCTGGTGTTGGCCAAACTGGACAGGTAAATGTAAGAGAATGAAACTGGATAATTGTCTAGCCCCATACAGAAAAGTAAACTCGAAATGGATCAAAGACCTGAATGTAAGTCATGAAACCATAAAGCTCTTAGAAAAAAACATAGGCAAAAATCTCTTGGACAAAAACATGAGCAACTTCTTCATGAATATATCTCTCTGGGCAAGGAAAACAAAAGCAAAAATGAACAAGTGGGACTATGCCAAGCTGAAAAGCTTCTGTACAGCAAAAGACACCATCAACAGAACAAAAAGTCATCCTACAGTATGGGAGAAAATATTCATAAATGACATATCCAATAAAGGGCTGACATCCAAAATATGTAAAGAGTTCATGCACCTCAACAAACAAAAAGCAAATAATCCAATTATAAAATGGGCAGAAGATCTGAACAGACACTTCTCCAAAGAAGAAATTCAGATAGCCAACAGGCACACGAAAAGATGCTCCACATCGCTAATCATCAGAGAAATGCAAATTAAAATCACATTGAGATATCACCTCACACCAGTAAGGATGGCCAACATCCAAAAGACAAACAACAACAAATGTTGGTGATGATGTGGAGAAAGAGTAACCCTCCTACACTACTGGTAGACATGTAAACTAGTTCAACCACTGTGGAAAGCAGTATGGAGTTTCCTCAAAAAACTCAAAATAGAAATACCATTTGACCCAGGAATCCCACTCCTAGGAATTTGCCCTAAGAATGCAGCAGCCCAGTTTGAAAAAGACATATTCACCCCCATGTTTATCACAGCACTATTTACAATAGCCAAAAAATGGAAGCAACCTATGTGTCCATCGGTAGATGAATTGATAAAGAAAATATGGTACATATACACAATGGGATATTATTCAGCCACAGAAGAAAACAAATCCTACCATTTGCAACAACATGGATGGAGGTAGAGGGTATTATGGTCAGTGAAATAAGCCAGGCGGAGAAAGACAATTACCAAATGATTTCACTCATCTGTGGAGTATAAGAATGAAGAAAAACCAGAAGTAACAAAAGAGCAGTAGACTCACAGATACCAAGAATGGTCTAACAATTACAAAATGGAAAGGAACTGGGGAAGAGGGGTGGGAAGGGCAGGAGAAGGGGGAATAAGGGGTATTACAATTAGCACACATAATGTAGCAGGGGGGGATACAGGGAAGGCAGTATAACAGAGAAGACAAGTAGTGATTCTATAGCATCTCACTACGCTGATGGACAGTGACTGTAATGAGGTATGTGGTGGGGACTTGATGATGGGGGGGTCTAGTAAACATAATGTTGCTCAAAAAAAAAAGAAATGGGTAAAAGAAGATACCTTTACAATGGAGAAATCTGGCAGACATCACCTTAACCAAGTGATCAAAGTTAAGATCACCAGTAAGAGAAAGTGACTGAGGTAAAGTGCTGAGGACACATCGCTTATGTAGTATTCCTGATAAAAGTGAATAATCTGAATGTTATCACAGACTAAGAATAAGACTAAACCAAAATGGAAGGACAATCTATGCAACAACTGCCTTCAGTCTTCAAAAATGTAAATCATAAAAGCTAAGAAAGGATGACAAACTTTTTCAGATTACAGACAAAAGAGAAAGGATAAAGAAATGCAACATGGCTTTGATCTTAGATTGGGACAAAAATATTGTAAAGGATAATTATTTATTTATTGCAGTAATTGGTAACATTTGATTATGGGCTACACACCAGTTAATAGAATTGCATCAGTGTTAGATTACCTGGATTTGATTATCTTAGCATACTTATTTAAAAGAATAACTTTGGAGATATATTCTGTTGTCATACTGTCTGCAACTTACTCTCAGATTGTCCAACAAATACAAATAAAACTATTAACAAATGTAAAAAAACTGATCAAACTCTATATTTAAAATACATACATTTTATTATATGTAAATTATATTTCATTAAAGTAGATTTTTTAAAAGTCAAACTAGGCAGTAAAGGGTACCACTGGGTTCAAATGTGGTTGTGTTTTAATCCTGAATGAAAGATGGCCTCCTTCTTTTTAAATATGGAATTATCTCCATTATACCAAAGAAGTACATTAAGCTCTTTTTTAGTGCTAACATTTACTCCTGCTCAAGATTGAGTACTGGCATTTTATGATTCTTAGCCACAGTAAGATAGGCACTCCTTTGATAGATATTCCACTTTAAATGCCTGTTTTCCCCCCATTATTTCCACTGAGGAGCAATAAGGCAGGAAACTTACCCATTACATCTTTACATGGTTCTTATGTCTTTTAAAGCACAATTTTGAATTTAAACTACTGTTTAATAATATGCTTCTCAGGGTAGGCTGGAAGCAAAATAACAATAATTTTTGTAGGAAAAGTGGGATAAAATCTGTCTTGCACATATCACAAAATTACCCTTAATGTCACTTTATAAATCAGTTATAAATAGTATCAGAGGTAGTAGAACTGCACATGTGAAATTGAAATATTCTATGCACTGTTTTTGTAGGATGCAATTATATAGTGTTTGGATTAATATGTGGGATGAGATTGTGGTCAGGGGAATCTCCCTTATCTATCTAGAGTCACTAGCATGCAAAGGAGAAAAATCCACCAAAGTCACGTAGTAATTTTAAAATAACAGTCCGGTAAGATGGATAGAAACTTGAAATTACAGCATGTTGATAATAAAATATATGTCAGATGTATGTATAAAGAGCTAGGAGAAAAAGACTAAAAGTGTATGATAGATGCAAAATATTAATATAATGAATGTCATGGTTGTTGGGGAGGGGCAAAGCAAGTGGGGCTAAAGGGAGAGAGAAATTGAAAAAAGATGTAATTATCTCTGAGATATTCCAAGACTTTTTCAAAATTAATTAAAAAATTTAAAATGTACACTAAAATTTTAGAAACACCAAAACATATTTTCAATTGACGTCTTGGAAAGAAAAGTTGTGGGTAAAGCGGGGTTCCTTTCGCCTGGATCCCCACTGAACTTAAATGT
>JAVSCE010017883.1:0-132500 GCA_032199065.1 Smutsia gigantea
GCATCTTACTACACTGATGGACAGTGACTGTAATGGGGTATGGGTGGGGGACTTGATAATAGGGGGGAATGTAGTAACCACAGTGTTGCTCATGTAAAACCTTCATAAGGTTGTATATCAATGACACCTTAATAAAAATAAGTGTATGTATTAATTCAACAATTATTTATTGAGTATTACTGTATTCTGGGTATTGGTAGATCTTGGGGTTAGTGCAGTAAATAGACAAAACACCTGCATTCAAGGAGCTTACATTCTACTGGGAGGAGACAGTAAGCAAAACGTATAACTAAGTTATAGTAGATCATGGTAAGTGCTTTAGAGAAAAGTGAAGCAGAGAAGAAGAATGGAAAGGAGAGTATGTCTGAGAAGGTAACATGGAACAAAGTCTTGAAGGAGATGAGAAGACGAAACCTGTGTCTGTCTGAGGGAAGACCAATGAAGGCCCTGAAGCCCTGAGAGACAATGTGTGGTGCACTCTAAGAATGGTAGGAGATACGGATGGCCTGAAGGGCTGGGAAGGAGACAGTGGGAAATGGGGTCAGAGTGGTAAGGGAGGTGCGTCTTGTGAGGAGCCTAGGTAACGTAAGAACTGGGCTTTACTCTGTGTTAGACGGAGTGCTACTGGAGGTTTTCAAGTAGAGGAGCTGTGGGATCTTACTTGCACTTAAAAAGAAGCAGCCTGGCTGCTTTGTGGAAATAGAGTGTATGGTTTGGGTAGGGGGAGAATGAGAAGATAGAAACAATCAAGAGATGAGTGCAATCCATGAAGAGATGGGGTGGTGGTGGTAGAGTCGGTGAAGCATGATTGGATCCTAAGGATATCCAGAATGAATGATAATAGGACTATATCCGAATGGATGTGGAGTGTGAGAGAAAGATGAGTAAAGATGACTCAAGATTTTGGGGTTGATCAATTGGAAAGATGGACTTGCTGTTAACTGTAATGAGAAAGACTGTAGGAAGAACATATTTGGAAGAAAATATTAATGAGTTCAAACTGTGAGTTTGTTTTTGGATTTGTTACATTTGAAATATGGACTTCTAAGTGGGGATGTCTGGTAGATAGTTTGACATATGAGTTCAGCATTCAGGGGAGACATTCAAGGAGGAGATATAAATTTGGGTGTCATCAGTATACAGATGGTACTTAAAGCCATGGGACCATTCAAATCATTCTCCCATACAAAGGAGCTGAAAGCTCCTGTAGGTATATACAAATGCTTACACCCTTGCAGAACAGAAAACAGCTCTAAGCTTCTATGTATTACTCCCATCCTCATCCCCAGAAATCTCAACAAGAAGCGTAAAGTTAGCTTTTCCAAACATGTAATTGGAAAGTGAAAAATCAGCCTTAAAATGATAGCAATGGAAGCTTCTTATCCTTTGATATTCTACTTCTTGAGGATTTTCCTGTGTAATAATCCCTTTTATGCATATGTCACATATTTACTGGACCACAGCAGTGGCTTTAATAATGAGGTCCCCTAGGAATCTGCAGTATCTATGTTTTATATGTGTGTGTTTGTGTGTTTGTATATATATGGGATATTTATCTTCACACAGTTTTTAATTAAAATTATTTTCATTTGGTTTTGTATAGAATTATTTGGAAGTAAAAATGTAGAGAGAGCTGGAAATACATATAAACAAAATTTATACTGGGTAACTACATATAAACTATACATTTATACAAATAATATATTTGTAAAGTAGAAGAATACAAGCTTTTACTTCTGAATCAGTAAACAATACTTTTTCACATTTCATTTTTATACATTAGCTATCTTCCTAGTTTTTAAAACTCATTGGTTTTATTTCTATCATCCCCAAATAATATTGTGAAGAGAGTATTAAGTTCTACCATCAAAAACATGGATGGAGGGGTCCAAGGTGGTGGTATAGAAAGACCCTGGACTCACCTCCTCCCACAGACACACCAGCTCTATAGCTGCTTATGGACTAATTCCCACTGGAAGAGAACCGAAAACTACTTGCGTCGCTCCCTCCACAGCAGGAAATAAAAGAGCCACATCAACATGGGTAGGAGAGGCAGAGATGTGGTCTTTCTGAAAACTCTACTCCCAGCATGGTGACCCACAGCAGAAAGGGATGTTATGGGTCTAGAGCCTCTCCCTGATGAATGAAGGGTTTGTGCCACATGTCAGGCACCCTGACACTTGGGACCTGCACTAGTGAGACAAGATCCCAAAAGAACACCACAGAAAAGAAAATTACAGGCCAATATCCCTGATGAACATAAATGCAAAAGTCCTTAACAAAGTATCAGCAAACCAAATTTAACAATACAGTAAAGGATCATACCCCAGGATCATGTGGGATTTATTCCAAGGATGCAAGGATCATTCAGCATCCAAAAACCAACTGTGATACACCACATTAACAAAATGAAAAATAAAAACCATATGATCACCATCTCAGTAGATGCAGAAAAAGCACTGACAAAATGCAACAACTACTTATGAAGAAAACTCTCAACAGAGTGGTTATAGAAGGAATGTACCTCAACAAATAAAGGCCATTATGACAAGTCCACAGCTACTGTCGTACTGGATGGTGAAAAGTTGGAATCTTTTCTTTCATTTAAGATCAGTAACAAGACAAGGACGCCTACTTTTGCCACCTACATTCAACATACTTGAGTATCCTAGCTAGAATAATTAAGCAAGAAAAAGATATAAAAGGCATCCAAACTGGAAAGGAGGTAGTAAAACTGTCACTATTTGCAGATGACAAGGTAGTATATGTAGAAAGTCCTAAAGACTCCATGTAAAAGTGTTAGCACTAATGAATGAATTCAGCAGAATCAATAGGCAGACTCTGTTGCATTTGTATAATCCCATTTATAGTTGTGTTAAAAAGAATAGAATACTTAGGAATAAATTTAACCAAGGAGATGGAAGACCTGTGCAGTGAAAATTTTAAGATGAAAAAAATTTAAGAAGACACAATAAATGGAAAAATATTCATCTTACAGATAGCAAGTACTAGTATTGTTAAAATGTCCATACTATCCAAAGCAATCTTCACAATCTTATAGAACTTTCAAAGGCATTTTTCACAGAACTAGAACATATAATTCTAAAATTTGTATGGAACCACAAAAGATCCCCAAAAGCCAAAGCACTCCTGAGAAAGAATAAAGCCAGTATTATCATGCTTCCTGGTTTCAAACTATACACACAAAGTTATAGTAATCAAAATTGTATGGTATTGGCATAAACACAGACATATAGATCAATGGAACTGAGATAGAGAGTCCAGAAATAAATCAACACATACATGGTCAATTAATTTACAACAAAGAGAAGGACAGTCTTCAATAAATGGTGTTGGTGAAACTGGACAGCCACATACAAAAGAATGAAAGTCAACTACTATCTTATACCATACACAAATGGAAAATGCAATAAAGATTGCAATGTGAGACATGGCACCATAAAACTTCTGGAAGAAAACATAGGTGGCAAGCTTCTTGTCTGCAGTCTAGGTATTGAATTTTGGGATCTAACTCCAAAATCAGAGCAACAACAAGCTAAAAAAGCTTCTACCCAGCAAGGTAAACCACAAAAAAATAAAAATAAAAATAAATAAATGAAAAGGCAACCTACTGAATGGGAGAAAATATTTGTAAATCTTATATCTGATAAAGAGTTAATACCCAAAATACATAAAGAACCACACAACTGAACAGCAAAAATCCAAATCCAATTAAAAATGGGCAGAGGAACTAAATAGATATATTTCCAAGGACATACAGATGGCCAACAGGCACATGGAATGACACTCAACATTACTAATCATCAGGGAAATGTATATCAAAACCACAATGGGGTATCACCTTATACCTGGTAGGATGGCTATTACCCAGAAGATAAGAAATAACAAATTGGAGATGTTGTGGAGAAAAGGGGTCTAAGTTTGAACACTGAAGTTTTTTTCCAAATTGGGATAAATAGTTCTCAATCAGTCCAATATTTATCAAGCAGCATCTGATAATTCTGACACTCAGTTGCTTTGCATTTTGCCTCTGGCTTGTAGAAATATTTGTGATTATGATTTTTCTCCTTCCTGCATCACCAACTACATTACCAAATACAATAAATTTCTCAGATAATGCAGATCGATCATCAATTTTGATTTTATTCATTTAATTAACATACTTGATTAAAGTGTTTTAATATAACAAAACATCCTTCTATATACAAACATCTCAGAAATCTTAAGCACCCATCCTTTTTATTGGAAATAAAGAACTTATAAAACTATTTTTCAATTGAAACTTCAAATTTGCATCAAAAAGAAATGGTAAAGCAACAGAAGAGTTAAAAATACAATACAGCTAGCTTTCTCACACTGTCTTCATAATTAAACCTAGAAAATATTTCTTTAAGGAAATAAATATCTTCTCCCCACCACCACCCCTCATTTGTGTGGTCCTCCTGAGCTTTATGTTCCTTTCTTGTTTTGTATGGTATCAGTTCAAAAAAGTTTCTGAAGTATAGGTGACGGTTCTGCAGGGAAATCCATCCATGATGCCTCAAACCGGTTTCCTAAAACGCAGTGATAGAACACAAGCTCTCCTCGTCTCCCTGGCCCAGGCTCCATCCGGCTCCACTCCACCTGTCAATCCATCACTAGTCAATCCAGGAGACAGGCACAATCAGCAGCTTAATGACAGCCAGATGGCACCTGCCTTTCATGAACTGTGTTCTGAAGTCAGCGACTGCCTGGGACTAGGTTCAGTGTTCCAGCCCTGGGTAATAATGAGATGTTTTTGTATTCAGTGTAAGCTGTAAGGGTTCCCACCTCCAACAGGACCTCCTAGCTCATCCTCTCCATGAAGAGGGTAAGATTTACTGGCATCCATTGATTCGACATAAACAAACAAAGTGGTCTCTGATCATTAAAACAAGCATCCTTGCTTCCTGCCAATCTGATTTCAGAATGATAACTCATTCACTGGCCCTGTAAAAGAGGTAGCAAATTGGAGGGGTAAATAGCCAGCCTGAATTTCTGACAACTGAGAAGCAGTTCGGACATTTAAATACGGACTGAAGTGCCCTTCCACACACGGGCTTACTGGAGCTTTCAACCTTGACCTGAAGGGAGCACCTTTTCTGGAAGTGACAGGTAATTTAGCCTTCTTGCTGAGTTCTGGGGCTCTCTGGTGGTGAATTATGTATGGTGCTTCTATGATACAGACACCTGTCCACTGAGAGCCAAACCAAAGCTGAAAGATTCCTCCTAAAGACCTTAGATTAGCTATAAACTACCATTTTCCCCCTAGAAAAGTCGTGATGATTCCAATCAACTCGCCTTCCCCTTCCCTCGTGACTCGAGGGATCTGAGAGAGGCTTACGGCAAACGGAGCGATGTTTGTTTTATAAAATGATTCTTTGAGTAGTCCAGTTTCTCTCCTTTCTGCATTTTTCTGAAACAGTCAAAAACCCCTTTGATGTTGGAGCAATAAACTTATGAATTACCAATGTTCCTCCTCCCCTCCCCCACGGGGTCTTAAAATAATTTGCTGAACTGCATAAATAAGTGCATTATATTAATTAAATCAGTTTCCAGTGAGGCTGCTGACCTCAAAAGCAGCTTCGATACTCAAAAAAGCAAAATTACATCACACTATACATTTGAGACAGGTAAATCAAATGTTTTGGATCTGGGAAACAGGAAAAGGGTCATGTTAATAGCCCAACAAAAGTCCTGGAGAATGTAAAGAGAGGCTAGATAGATAGGCATTTATGAAATGGTTTGAAGCTCATTGTGGGTGGTGGGGAGAGTAGAGGGGGTGAGCAAGTGTTATACTGGAAGGGACAGGGTTCTCCAGAATAAACTTCATATTTCTTACTTGAGAAAATGGTCCCTGGGCAGCTAGACTTTGGCCAAGACTTAATCTGAAATCCATGGAGCAACCTCAAGAGCAACTAAATGATTCAGGGAACTTGGCGCCCTGGGGAAGGCCCTTTGAAAATGTTATTTTTATTGCTTACTATTTATAGCACTGGCAGCAAAACAGAATAGAGAACACTTCACACAGGAGCAAATTCTGTCAGAAACATGATTTGAGGCTGGAAATTTGCTTGGAGTTCTTTCCACGTGCTGTTTAGTCCAGCACTAACCTTTAGTCCCGTTTTTACCCCCGGGATTGGAAAGAAGCCCACAGTTTTCTGTAGCAGTGGCTGCTTTCCCACTTCTTGCCCAGGATAGTTCAGGAAGGGAAATATGGTCACCTTATGACTCAAGGGCAGGCAGGTCCATATCCATTAAAGATGGGATGTAAATGGGGAAAAATCTCCTGAGATGAACCCCTCCCACAGCCTCTGTTCCCTGGGTCCCTTGGCGGAGTGCAGACAGAGAATCTCATTAGAAATCTAATACAATAAAGACATGTAGATCTTAAGGGTGGGGGTGGAGTGCAAATCAAATTAGCTTCATTACTTTATTCTGCACCTCACAGCGCTTCTGCCAGTGGACAATTGCATTAGATCAGCGAGGAGATCAAAAGGCAAAAACTCCCTGGAAAATCATTGTCTGAAGCAGGACAAGGGGATGGAGGAGAATTGAGGGGAGGAGGCAGGAATAAATTGTGTTGACCCAAGACATAAATTTAGTACATCTACCCACACTCATGCTGGGCCCTTTTCTTTCCTTTTTCAACTCCCAGGTCAACGTCTTGTTTCATGTTGGCTGTGGGAGATGGAGTAGTGAGCCCTGAAGTGAGAAGAGAGAAAACAAGCCTCCCACCTCCAACTTGGCTGTCAGGTCATTTAAACTTTGAGTTTTGCTTTTACACTTTAAATTTCCAAAGGTGCTTTGCATTTAAGTGAATGCACAAAATTGTTGCTGAAATGTCTCTAGATTTCTTGAAAATAACTGACCTATAGAAGGGGAAATGTTCAGGAAGGGAATTGTAAATGTGTTTGGTCAAAAAATAAGTGGTGTGTGTGTGTGTGTGTGTGTGTGTGTGTTTACAGGAGAGATACTACAACCAGAGGCAATTTTGTTTTTTTGGAAATTTAACTGTGGATAAATATGACAGCAAAATCAGCTGCACCATAATTCAATACATTATTTAACAAAGAGTTAATTGAGGTGCTAAGAGTTGGAGGTGGACAAAAGTGATTAAAACGTACCGGAAAGTAAGGAAGCACTCAAAACAGCAGAATACAACAAAATAATGGAGGCAGAGCAAAGGGGTTCAGGAGTCACCTGAAAGAGATCTCAGGGATCAAAGCTGGAGCAATTTGAACAGCAAAATAAAGTGCTATTTGATTATATCCCAAAGTATAAAATAAATATCTAAATATCCATGAGTCCATGCTGCTGTTACTAATTAGGGGAGAAGGGACACATATCCTGTGTGCCAGTTCCAAGTAATTTATGTAGTGGCACATAAACTCCCCAACCTTTTAACTATAAGATGCACCTAGAGACTTCTTTCCAAAGAGGACAGTAAGGAAAGTGTGGAAAAGGACTATTGCACAGTGGAGAAATCTGACAAGCACTTCGTCAGCCAGTTGATCTAGTTCCACATTAGCAGAGATGTCACGTGAACAGTATAATGTGATGAAAACAGTGCTTTACCTCTGTGATCATCTTCCCCAAAGCCCTTAGCCCATTTAATAATGAGAGAAATACTGAAGAAATTCCAAAAGATGGACATCCTATGAAATACCTAGCCAGTCCTCCTCAAAACTGTTAGTCAACAAAAACAGAGACACTCTGAGAACAGTCAGAGACAATAGGTACTAAGGAGAAGCAATGACTAATGAAATGAGGTGTTCTAGGTAAGGTCTTGGAATAGAAAAAGAAGATCAGGTTAAACTAAGGAAATCTGAATAAGGTATGGACTTTAGCTAATCATAATATATAGATATTGTCCCATTTTATTTATTCATTTTTTATTAAGGTATTATTGATATACACTCTTATGAAGGTTTCACATGAAAAAACAATGTGGTTACTACATTGACCCATATTATCAAGTCCCCACCCATACCCCAATTCAGTCACTGTCCATCAGTGTAGTAAGATGCCACAGATTCATTGTTTGCCTTCTCTGTGCTACACTGTTTTTCCCATGATTCCCCACACCATGTGTACCAAACATAGTACCCAACAATCCCCTTCTCCGTCCCTCCCACACCCCTCCCCTTTGGTAACCACTAGTTTCTTCTTGGAGTCTCTGAGTTTGCTGCTATTTTGTTCCTTCAGTTTTGCTTCGTTGTTATACTCCACAAATGAGGGAAATTATTTGGCACTTGTCTTTCTCCACGTGGCTTATTTCACTGAGCATAATATCTTCCAGCTCCATCCATGTTGTTGCAAATGGCAGGATTTGTTTCCTTCTTATGGCTGAATAGTATTCCATTATGTATATGTACATCTTCTTTATCCATTCATTTACTGATGGGCACTTAGGTTGCTTCCATATCTTGGCTATTGTAAAAAGTGCTGCAATAAACATAGGGGTGCGTATTGTCTTTTTGAATCTGAGAAGTTGTATTCTTTGGGTAAATTCCAAGGAGTGGGATTCCCAGGTCAAATGGTATTTCTATTTTTAGTTTTTTGAGGAACCTCCATATTGCTTTCCACAGTGGTTGAACTAGCTTGCATTCCCACCAGCAGTGTAGAAGGGTTCCCCTTTCTCAGCATCCTTGCCAGCATTTATTGTTCTTAGTCTTTTGGATGGTGGCCTTCCTTACTGGTGTGAGGTGATATCTCATTGTGGTTTTAATTTGCATTTCCCTGATGATTAGTGATGTGGAGCATCTTTTCATGTGTCTGTTGGCCATCTGAATTTCTTCTTTGGAGAACTATCTCTTCATATCCTCTGCCCATTTTTTAATCGGGTTATTTGCTTTTTGGGTGTAGAGGCATGTAAGTTCTTTATATATTTTGGATGTTAACCCCTTGTTGGATATGTCATTTACAAATATATTCTCCCATACTGTAGGATGCCTTTTTGTTCTGTTGATGGTGTCCTTTGCCATACAGAAACTTTTTGGTTTGATGTAGTCCCATGACTTCATTTTTGCTTTTGTTTCCCTTCCTCGAGGAGATGTGTTCAGGAAGAAGTTGCTCATGCTTATATTCAGGAGATTTTTGCCTATGTTGTCTTCTAAGAGTTTTATGGTTTCATGACTTACATTCAGGTCCTTGATCCATTTCGAGTTTACTTTTGTGTATGGGGTTAAACAATAATCCAGTTTTATTCTCTTGCATGTAACTGTCCAGTTTTGCCAACACCAGCTGTTGAAGAGGCTGTCATTTCCCCATTGTGTGTCCATGACTCCTTTATCATATATTAATTGACCAAATATGGTTGCATTTATAGCAGGGCTCTCTAGTCTGTTCCATTGGTCTATGGGTCTGTTCTTGTGCCAGTACCAAATTGTCTTGAGTACTGTGGCTTGGTAGTAAAGCTTGAAGTTGGGGAGCATAATCCCCCCAGCATTATTTTTCCTTCTCAAGATTGCTTTGGCTATTCGGGGTCTTTTGTGGTTCCATATGAATTTTAGAATGATTTTCTCTAGTTCGTTGAAAAATGCTGTTGGTATTTTGATAGGAATTGCATTGAATCTGTAGATTGCTTTAGGCAAGATGGCCATTTTGACAATATTAATTCTTCCTATCCATGAGCACGGGATGTGTTTCCATTTATTGGTATCTTCTTTAATTTCTCTCATGAGCGTCTTCTAGTTTTCAGAGTATTGGTCTTTCACTTCCTTGGTTAGGTTTATTCCTAGGTATTTTATTCTTTTTGATGCAACTTTGAATGGAATTGTTTTCCTGATTTCTCTCTTTGCTAAGTCATTGTTAGTGTATAGGAATGCCATAGATTTCTGTGCATTAATTTTGTATCCCACAACTTTGCTGAGTTCAGATACTAGATCTAGTAGTTTTGGAGTAGATTCTTTAGGGTTTTTTATGTACAATATCATGTCATCTGCAAAAAGGGACAGTTTACCTTCTTCCTTGCCAATCTGGATGCTTTTATTTCTTAGTGTTGTCTGACTGCCATGGCTAGGACCTCCAGTACTATGTTGAATAGAAGTGGGGAGAGTGGGCATCCTTGTCTTATTCTTGATCTTAAAGGAAAAGCTTTCAGCTTCTTGCTTTTAAGTATAATGTTGGCTGTGGGTTTGTCATATATAGCCTTTATTATGTTGAGGTACTTGCCCTCTATACCCATTCTGGTGAGAGTTTTTATCATGAATGAATGTTGAATTTTGTCAAATGCTTTTTCAGTATCTGTGGAGATGATCATGTGGTTTTTGTTCCTCTTTTTGTTGATGTGGTGGATGATGTTGATGGATTTTCGAATGTTGAACCATCCTTGCATCCCTGGAATAAATCCTACTTGACCATGATGGATGATCTTTTGATGTATTTTTGAATTCAGTTTGCTAATATTTTGTTGAGTATTTTTGCATCTATGTTCATCAGGGATATTGGTCTGTAGTTTTCTTTTTTTTGTGGTGTCTTTGCCCTGTTTTGGGATTAGAGTGATGCAGACCTCATAAAATGAGTTTGGAAGTATTCCTTCTTCTTCTACTCCTTGGAAAACTTTAAGGAGGATGGGTATTAGGTCTTCACTAAATGTCTGATAAAATTCAGTGGTGAAGCCATCTGGTACAGGCGTTTTGTTCTTAGGTAGGTTTTTGATTACCAGTTCAATTTCGTTGCTGGTAATTGGTCTGTTGAGATTTTCTGTTCCTTTTTGCGTCAGCCTTGGAAGGTTGTATTTTTCTACAAAGTTTACCATTTCTTCTAGGTTATCCAGTTTGTTAGCATATAATTTTTTATAGTATTCTCTAATAGTTCTTTGTATTTGTGTGGTGTCCATAGTGATTTTTCCTTTCTCATTTCTGATTCTGTTTATGTGAGTAGACTCTCTTTTTTTCTTGATAAGTCTGGCTAGGGGTTTATCTATTTTGTTTATTTTCTCGAAGAACCAGCTCTTGCTTTCGTTGATCCTTTCTACTGTTTTATTCTTCTCGATTTTATTTATTTCTGGTCTAATCGTTATTATGTTACTCCTTCTACTGACTTGTTCTTCTTTTTCTAGTTACGTTAATTGTGAGTTTAGACTGCTCGTATGCAATTGTTCTTTTTTCCTGAGGTAGGCCTATATTGCAATATACTTTCCTCTTAGCACAGCCTTCGCTGCGTCCCACAGATTTTGTGGTGTTGAATTGTTGCTGTCAATTGTCTCCATATATTGCTTGATCTCTGTTTTTATTTGGTCATTGATCCATTGATTAATTAGGAGCATGTTATTAAGCCTCTATGTGTTTGTGGGATTTTTCATTTTCTTTGCATAATTCATTTCTAGTTTCATTCCTCTGTGGTCTGAGAAGCTGGTTGGTACAATTTCAATCTTTGAATTTACTGAGGCTCTTTTGTGGCCTAGTATATGATCTATTTTTGAAAACTTTCCATGTGCACTTGAGAAGAGCGTGTATTCTGCTGCTTTTGGGTGTAGAGTTCTGCAGAAGATGTCTGTTAGGTCCATCTGTTCTAATGTGTTGTTCAGTGCCTCTCTCTCCTTACTTGTTTTCTGTCTGGTTGATCTGTCCTTCAGAGTGAGTGGTGTGTTGAAGTCTCCTAGAATGAATGCATTGCATTCTATTTCCACCTTTAATTCTGTTAGTATTTGTTTCACATATGAAGGAGCTCCTGTGTTGGGTGCATAGATATTTATAATGGTTATATCTTCTAGTTGGATTGACCATTTTATCATTATGTAATGTCCTTCTTTGTCTCTTGTGACTTTCTTTGTTTTGAAGTCTATTTTGTCTGATAATAAGTACTGCAACTCCTGCTTTTTTCTCCCTATTAGTTGCATGAAATGTCTTTCTCCATCCCTTCACTTTTAGTCTGTGTATGTCTATGGGTTTAAAGTGAGTCTCTTGAAGGCAGCATATAGATGGGTCTTGTTTTTTTATCCATTCAGTGACTCTATGTCTTTTGACTGGTTCATTCAGTCCATTTACATTTAGGGTGATTATTGATAGGTATGTATTTATTGGCATTGAAGGCTTCAGATTCATGGTTATCAAAGGTCAAAGAGTCCAACTCAACTCACCCAACATGCCACTACAAACACAATTTAAAGGTTCTTTTTTTTGTTTTGTTTTGTTTTTTCCTCCTCCTTTTCTTCCTCCTCCATTCTTTATATATTAGGTGTCATATTCTGTACTGTTTGTCTATCCCTTGATTCACTTTGGGGATAGTTCATTTAATTTTGCATTTTCTTAGTAATTAGCTGTTCTACTTTCTTTACTGTGGTTTTATTACCTCTGGTGACAGCTATTAAACCATAGGAACACTTCCATCTATAGCAGTCCCTCCAAAATACACTGTAGAGATGGTTTGTGGGAGGTAAATTCTCCCAGTTTTTGCTTATCTGGGAATTGTTTAATCCCTCCTTCAAATTCAAATGATAATCTTGCCAGATAAAGTATTCTTGGTTCATGGCCCTTCTGCTTCATTGCATTAAATACATCATGCCACTCCCTTCTGGCCTGTAAGGTTTCTGCTGAGAAGTCTGATGATAGCCTGATGGGTTTTCCTTTGTATGTGGTCTTATTTCTCTCTCTAGCTGCTTTTAGTAGTCTTTCCTTATCCTTTATCTTTGCCATTTCAATTACTATATGTCTTGATATTGTCTTCCTGGGTCCCTTGTGTTGGGAGATCTGTGCACCTCCATGCCCTGAGAGAGTATCTCCTTCCCCAGATTGGGGAAGTTTTCAGCAATCACCTCCTCAAAGACACTTTCTATCCCTTTTTCTCTCTCTTCTTCTTTTGGTACCCCTATAATGCGAATATTGCTCCATTTGGATTGATCACACAGTTCTCTCAATGTTCTTTCATTCTTAGAGATTCTTTTTCTCTCTGTGCCTCAGTTTCTTTGTATTCCTCTTGTCTAGTTTCTATTTCATTTATCATCTCCTCCACCGTATCCAATCTGCTTTTAATACCGTCCATTGTGCTCTTCAATGATTGAATCTCCAACTGGAATTCATTCCTGAGTTCGTGAATATCTTTCCATACCTCCATGAGCATTTTAATGATTTTTATTTTGAACTCCCTTTCAGGGAGAGTCATGAGGTCAATATCATTTAAATCTTTCTCAGGAGTTGTATTAATAATTTTACTCTGGACCAGGTTCCTTTGGCGTTTCATATTTGCGTATGGTGCCCTCTAGTGCTCAGAAACTCTACTCTCTGGAGCTGCTCAGCCCCTGAAGCAATGTCGGGGGTTACAGGGGAGTGGTATTCGTGCCTGGGGGAAGGAAAGAGCTGTTTCCTGCTACCTGGCTGCTATGCCTGTCTCCACTGCCTGAACCAGTAGGCCGAACACACAGGTATAAGCCTCTGTGCTTTGCGTTTTTAGTTGCTGTAGACAGATCTTCCCTCTGGCTCACCTAATGCCAGGGTTGGGTTTCCCAGTTTGCATTCCCGGTGGGGCTGGCCAGGAGAAAGGCGCAGTAGTCTGCCTGTCACAGAAGGGGTTCTTGGAGCTGTGTAGGCAGCCAGGGAGCTGGAGCACCTGAAGATCGTGAAAACTCCTAATCTGCTGGGCAGAGTGCACCTGGACAATTTTGTCTGCCTGTCCTTTCTCCTGAGCAGTAAGCTCTGTGCAGTCCTTGCCCCTTTAGCAGCCCTCTTGCTAAGGGCTTCTTTGTTAGGAAATCTCTCAGACTGCCTGCCTTTCTTTTGTCCCAGAGCAGCTGGGTATGGATCCCTGCTTTCCACAAGCAGCTGGAATCTTAGTCTCTCCAGGAATTTTGCCTGTCTTAGTTTTCCAACCCCCTAATTATGAGAGCATCATGCAAGCACCATGAAATGTAGGTTTGTGCTCCCAGAGCAGATCTCCAGAGTTAGGTATTTAGCAGTCCCAGGTCTCCACTCCCTCCCTGCTCCATTCCTCTTCCTCCTGCTGGTGAGCTGGGGTGGGGGAAGGGCTTGGATCCCTCAGGTCCACAACTTTAGTACATTACCCTTTTCTGTGAGGTCTGCTTTTGTCTCCAGGTGTATGCAGTTTGTTGCAGTCCTCTTTCCTGTTGCTCTTTCAAGAGTAGTTGTATTAGTTATATTTTCATATTATATGCAGTTTAGGAGGAAGCCCCTGTCTCACCTCTCATGCCACCATCTTTAATCCAAACTCTGTCCCATTTATTTTAACAAGTAAACCACCCTAACATAAGATATCAATTATAGGAGAAATTGGATGTTTGAGTATATGGGAACTCTCTACTATCTTCTCAAGTGTTCTGTAAATCTGAAACTGTTCTAAAAAATAAAATCTTAAAAAAAAACTGAATAACAAGGCTGTACTCTAAGAGACCTTTCAGTCAAGTGGGAAATAATCCAGACACCTCTATAATAAATTCCTTTCCATGTAGAGAGTTGGTGCTTATCAGAAAATGAAGCCACCAGAGTATGCCAAATTGAACTCACAGAACGTTATTTCTAGATTTAAAAAATTAGGAAATATTTACAATTGACATCATCTGAAACTATTGTTTAATCTATAATTGCACAAGAAAGGTTGTAAAAAAAATTGAGATTTTTTTTTAACTGAAAAGTAGTTCTTATTTCACTGGGTCATTATTAATTAAATGCTCCACACAAGCTGATAATTGGTTTATAACACTATCCAGTGGTCACGTTCATTTCTCTCTCTTCCCACCTTTCCCACATACACATTTATAATACTCTATTCCTCAGCTCCTTCACCCAACTTCGTGGAGATAATTGTAGTTGATCCAATCACCTCTTGGGTCAAAGGCCCTTCTGAAAATCCATGCACTGCATTCATCTACAAATCAATAGATACATACTGACAATCAACTTTGCACGCTTGCTAAGAGCAATACAAAAGAGAATAGATCAGAGCACAAAAAGGTAGAGAAAAATGTAAGGCAAAACAGAGATTGCAACATTTGTGTGATTAACCTCCAACTTTCTAGTATAAACTGTAAATAGAACCATTTCTAATGGCTGCTCAGGGGTACTCCAACTTCCTAAATCAAGGCTTTACAGAAAAAACAGAACTGGAGCCAGGTCTTAGAAGAATGTAGGATTTGAACAGGATAGGAAATTGGGAACTCAGGAAAGGTATGCCAAAGAGGGTTGGGAAAGGGATAACATACCAAACACTGAATATCTGACTTGAAAAGAGCAGAGGTTCTACGTGCAAGAATGGGTGGTTAGAGCTAGTGTTGAGGGAAGACTGTGGAGGTCACCAAGATGTTCTGATGATTTTAGGAAATGGAAATTACAAATTGTGAATCAATCAATTATCAACACTATACCATTAATAATTCGTTGGTTGAGCCATGTATAAACCAGTTTGTGACAAACTTGTTTCTCGTAGGACAAATTTTCTCATGAATATACATACTATATATATATATATATATATTTTTTTTTCTGACCTCATGTAAGTCACATACTTTCAATGCTCAAGTTTCAGAAATTCTGTATATATCTTGCATGGCATCTAACTAGCCTCTCCAGAGTTAGCAATCTGATTGATATACAGGGTATCCCTACAGTGTACAGGATCTGGGACAAATATTTTTATGGGACTCTTGACTATATAAACAATCTGAATAAAAAAAGTCATGAACCCATGTGCGATAGAATGGTTTATCAATGAAGATTTAGAATAATGGGTAGGGAGGAAGCATTTACATTCTTTGTTAATTGTTAATCAATGCACATGGAGATTCTTCTTAGTGTATAGATAATATCAGTTCCTATCCAAGACCAGGAACCACCTTTTGTTTTTACGAACTACTCCTTTCCCAGCAAATACTGTATCTAAAAACAGGCAATGCTGTTAGTATTCATGATGCAGTGGCTCTTCAAAATCTCAATGTTAAAACAATATAGATCATATTTGTTTTTGCAGTTCCCTAATACCATTTATTCAATGCTCTTTACATTGGCCATGGTACAACCCATGAATACTGGCTAACGGGGACTCTCAAAGGCTGTTACTGTGCCTCACTGAGGGTGACCACAAACGCGAGACTTTTCCATAGCGTGCAGGAACATGTGAACAAGATTTCATTTTCTGGGCATATAAATTTATCAGTCAGAATTGTACACATGAACAGATCTTCCAACCATGACTTCTCCAGAACCCTCGACTATCATTTCTGCATTCCTAAAGTGTGGTCCTTCAGTGTGGTCACACTCCCTCCCGCCTTCCACACTGCACACAACTGCCGACACAAGGAGTGATCCCTCGTCCAGAAGGAATGTCTGTCCATCTTAAAGGCACACTCTTGGGACAGCCTGTTGGCCTGCCTGGGCAACGGCCACCCCAGGACTGCCTGGCACATGGAACAGAGCCTGCGCAGGGTGGGTGACTGCCCTTGGTGCTGGTGGCAGGGGGGACACCCAGGGTGAAGGACAAGAGAGCTTGTCCTTTAGCACAGAGCAGTCAGGCAGCTGCCCATGGTGGCCCAGAGCCCTTATTCCTCCTTGTGTCCAAAGTGAGCATGAGTGGGAGCCACCCCGAGCTGGTGTGTGGGTACCATGTTTCTGGTCCAGCCTCGTGGGAGGAGGTCAGAGAGCAAGAGCCAAGCCCAGGTGGGTCCCTGCCTGGTGTCAGGACAGAGGAGCCAGACCTGGAATATTTTAAGAGGATGGGGCAGGGGTGAAGTTGGGGGAGCTAGACACTGAGCTCTGGGTTAGGGCAAGGACTCCCTTACCCTAGATCCTTGCCTGGATCTGAGGAGAAAACACAGGAAACAGGCACCTATCTTTTTTAAAACGTGGTTTAATAGCCACACACAAAAAGTACCTTATTGCTTTACAGATTTCATTGTGGACTTTGTGTGTCCTACCTGGATGAAAGTGTTGACTTTCCCCATAAATAAGGCCAGTTTTTGCTGGGTTTCACAGAAGCATTTGGGATTCGTGCAGATATTAGAGGCTAATGTGAAAACAGAACATTGAATGTGAGGCCAAGGGCATACAAGGATTCCCTGGAGTCGCGTGAGCACATCTGTTGCCCGGGGTGTGGTCAACAGCTGTCTTGATCCCAGGAAGGAAACTGCTTAAACATGAAGCCAACACATTAAGGAGGGCAAACCTCAGAAAATTCCAGAAACAGGAGCTGGTGTCTTGAATTAGGTGAACTGCTACTGGATCCATCTTTATCCTCAAGCCAGTCTGAGATAAATTTTTAAAAATTACCTAGAACCATAGAGACCCTGACTGGCAAAAAAATAAAAAATAAAAAAAAGTGACTCCAAAAACAGCCTCAACTGGAGTTCTAATGCTAAGAAGAAATTAGGAATAACCAGAAGTTAGATAGGCAGGCTGCAATATCTATGAAAGCTATAGATAGAACCCTGAGGATCCTTTACATAGTTATTCTGACAAAACTGGGAAAAAAATGGAGTAGCATTATTCTTGTCCTTGTGCTTTTACCAAAGTGCCACCAGCCTTCACTAATTAAATCCTTTCCAAGTCATTTCTATCTCTCCTGAACGTCCTTAGAACTCATTGACTGCATCATATTCAGGGATTTGATTAAATGTTACCTTTTCTTTTTCTCATATTGCTACAATTTATTTGTGTTCTTTCTCCAAATAGATTATAATCTTGATAAAAGGGTCTGTGGTAGATAGCTGTCAGGGAGAGTGCTCGGCGACTCCCCTGTCCTTTCATTCACAACCTTGTATCATCCCCTCCTCTCGAGTGCGGGCTGGCATGGTTATTTGCTTCTAACAAATAGGGTACAGCAAAAGTGAAGGAGCATCGCTGCTGTTACTGGGTTATAAAAGTCTGTGACTTCTGTCTTGTTGGACTCTTGCTCATGCAAAATTGTAAAACGTAATAGAAAAGGAATCACTTCTTTAATAAAGCACATAAAAAAGCCATGAGCTGGCCTCTAAACCACAATAAAATATGCCTGACAAGAATGTCTCTTTGACTATCCTTTGATTATCTTGTAGTCAGCAAGTGAAAAGATCATCTCTGTAGCATAAGCCGGTATCCACCTTTCATCATTCCTCAGATTGTTCCATAGGGACTGGCCAAATGAAAATGTACTTTTCCCAATGTCTCCCTCTGTCTTCTTTGTTCACACCCCCTACTCAACCCGACAGCCCCACACCAATGCGCATAAAGGACAGGAAGGTCTGTCCATTCCTGCACTGACTGGCTCTTAACTTCTGAACTGAACTTCTGAAAGAGTTTAAAGGGGAGGTGAGCTGACAAGGAGATACGCTTGTCTCAAAGCTTGCCTGTGCGTGCCTTTAATTAAAAATGGTATTGATTTTTCTCTAATGATAGGCACTAGTCTGCCCTCCCAGTGTTAGTCACTGACAGTTTAAGTATGAAACAAAGGGCATTTATTCAGCGCTTAGTGTGAAATTGTGACTGATTAAAAGGTGATTTATCATAAGAACTACGACTGTATAGACTTTGGTTTTTCTTTTTTTTCTTTTTTAAATGCTCACTTTGACCACAGTTTGGAAGGGGATAGCTGGATGATTGGAATGATTCTCTCCTTCTCTCTTTCAGTTCTCCTTCTCTGCTTTTAGCACAAAATTAAAAACAAAATTTCTACTGAATTCAGAACAAGAAAAAATGTGGAAAGGAAAATAATTCTAGAAGCCGACCTGTAGCATATCCTAAATGTCAATTGGTAAGCTGCCAAGTTGCCTCCAGGCAGCAAAACACTCGTCAGAGCTTTTCCAGGATTACATTCTGGTGATATCTGCCCCCACCTCCGTTTCCTATTACACATAGTGTTGGACACTGTTGAAATTGGCCCAACAGCCCAGGTGAAGAAACAGTGCTAAAAGGTTTGAAAGGGAGACCTGAGAGCAAGGGAAGGAAGTTATGTCCACATAATACAGTCAACCTTCATTAAATCTTTATGAGTTCAACTCTTTTCCAGCCATGACTCTGCTCTCCTTCCTGGGAGCAGTGACAGTACGTCTTTTTTGGTTAAGAACACAAATTCTTGAACCAGACTATCAACGTGCAAATCGCTTTTCTCCTACATATTACAGGTGTGGCCTTGAGTATGTTTATTTCATCTTTGTATGCTTTAGCTTCTTCACCTGCAAAATGGGTTAATAGTATCACCACCATTTCGGGTTAATGGGAATATTAAACAATAGAAGTATGAAACAAAACAATCAGAATAGCATATAATGCATAATAAACACCCTAAAATATTACTAGATTTCTGCAAATATAAGATCTATCTCTTATAAGACAGGTTTTAATTTCAGAGACGTTAACCTGGAAAAAGCACTTCTTAGAACTGATGAAATATCATAGATAGTTATTGTTGATAATGTATGCTTATATAAAGCTATGAACTCTAATTAGAAAATGAAATATGTCCAATGTTGTCCACTTTCATAAATACCGATATTAAACTTGTAAGAGTTGATACATTTTACATTCCTCTCTGCTACCTTATTTTATCGTCAGATGGTATAAGATAGTACAGATTCATTGATTTTGGTGTTAGAAAGGCCTGGGTCCCCACTCCAGCTCTGTCACCTGTGAGGAGTATGTCCTGATCAAGTAACTCCCCCTTCTAAGTCTCAGCTGGGTGCCCACGACACAGTGCTCTAGATAACCCTCCATGTAAACAAGCTTGGCAGAGGGCTTAAGCAAAGCAGAGGTGCATACTAAAATTTTTGGAAAATTTTTTATATTATATATATTTTTTAAGTTTCAAAATGGTGGGAAATGAGAACTATATTGAACTACATTGTGCTCACTTTACTGTTGAGAATTTTTAAAACGTCTCACATGTAGAAGATGGAAAGGCAAGCACCACAAATTTTTTTAGGATATTGGGCTTCCAAAAGTCTTAAATCAGTCCTTTATCAATAGGTGGTGGTTAGGAGTGAAAAAGAGAAAATGCATAGAAGCTATAACATAGGGATTGGTATATAGTTTGTTGTTTTCCCTTTATGCTGCCTTTATTTTTCAGCTGAAGCAGAAACGCAAGCGATTTGATGACTTTCCGGATATCCTAGAATGTATTAGCAGCAGAGCTGGTAGGAAAAGTGTTATAAGCATCAAGATAAAGGTTCCTTCCACTAAGGAGGGCTCCTATCCCATTAAGGCATAGAAAGGTGGTAATCTGCCTTTGTAGCTTTAAATGATGGCAAGCACAAAAGATGAGATGAATTATTAAGTTAAAGATCAAGTCTCACAGATAAATCCCTTGCATGGTGATTTTCAAAGTAACATTATATGTGTTTCTAATAAATATAAAGAAAAAGTTAATATCTATCCATGTGTTCCTTGGAGGACAATCCCCAAGGATCCTGAAATTAAGGAAACAATGATAAGTTCATCAGATTTCCTACTGAACAAAGAGTTCCATAAAAGAAGAAAGCATGAATATGAGGTGAGTGGACAGAAAGCAAAGCAATAAAAGAAAGCCCAAATCTGGAGAAAACATCAAGAACAGAAGGCATAATGCCCAGAGATTACCAAGTGAGGAAAAAAGACTGAATTAGGGAAAGAAAGACAAATGAAGACAATAGATGGCAATCAAGGAATAAAGCAAATGGAAAAACTTATTTATTTAAAAATATTTAATTTATACCTATTAGGTGTTCTATGTACTTTGAATACATCACTGAACACATAAACAGAAATCTCTGTCCTCATGGAGCTTACATTATCATAGGGGGATGCCGGCAATAAAAAAGTATATAGCTATATGGAGTACAGATCAGGTTAGGGTGACAAAGTTTGAATACCGTGGGCAGGAAGACTTTTTGAAGTGACATCTGGACAAATACTTGAAAGAAGTAAGGGCATTAGCTAGACAAAAAGCATTCCAGGCAGAGGAAATGCATTTAGGTGGAAGCATGCCTGGCATGCTGGAGGGATAGGAATAAGGTTAGGACAGAGTGAGCAAGGAGGGGAGGAGGAGGGGTTAAAGTCAGAGGTAATGGGGGCCAGATCATAGAAGGCTTGTAGACCGTTGAGCACTACAGGTTTTACTCTGTTTTGAAAAACATGATTTGGGACTGAAATTGGGAAAGAGTTACCCTGACTGGTGTGTAGCGGAGCCAGGGTGAAAGAAGGAAGACCTTTACTATTGTTGGAATGGGTAGGAGCGATGCATTAATTTGATCTGGATTTCGGTAGTGGAGAAAATGAGAAGTGGTCAGATTCTAGATACATTTTGAAGATAGAGTCAATAGGATCTTCCCAGAGATTGTATGGGTTGTGAAAGAAAAAAAAATTGATGATTTCAAGGATTTAGCCTGAGTACTAATATTATGTAGCTGCCGTAACTTATAATGGGACATCAAGTTAGTGGGTGAGGTGGATTATCAAATGTTCAGTTTGGGGCATAAGTTTGAGATTCAAAAGATTCAAGTTAGATATTCAAAAGATTTGATTAGGTAACTGGATGTTCAACCCTTGAATCTGAAGAGATATCAAGACTAGCTGGATATAAGTTTGAGACGCATCAGTATATGGATAGTACTTAAAGCCATGAGAATGGATGAGAACACCAAGTTAATACATACAAAAAAAGAGAAAAGGGCCACAAACCTGTATTAGTGCTCTTGGAATGCCAAACAAAATACCATGTTGGGTGGTTTAAACAACACACGTATATTTCTGACAGTTCCGGAGACTGGGGAGTCCAAGATCAAGGTGTTGACTTATTTGGTTCCTAATGAAAATATAGATTCAGAAAGGAAGGTGACCACTCAGAAAATATTTAGAAATAAAATTAATCATTTCAGTATGAAGGATAGAAGGAATAAAAGAGTTAATAAATACAACAGACCATGCCTTAAGAGAAACAGAAAAGGAAAAGGAGTAAAATTACAAAATTTTTTTTAAGTCAAGAAGGATTTGAAAAAAGAGTATAGTTATGGAAAAAAAAGCAATGATGTTCCAAAATATATATCATAGGAATTCCACCAAAAGGAAATTATATTATCGGAACACGATAATTGTTAGAAATTTTATGTCAAGGAAACTTTCTTGAAATACAAGATTGGCTTAAATATACA
Organism: Smutsia gigantea; assembly: GCA_032199065.1. NCBI lineage: Eukaryota > Metazoa > Chordata > Mammalia > Pholidota > Manidae > Smutsia > Smutsia gigantea. The sequence goes on from JAVSCE010017883.1 coordinate 22,085, forward strand.
TATTGGAAGAGGAAGCTGCACCTGAGAAAACTGAACCAGAATGGCCAACATGGAAAAATGTTTTAATAAAATTATTTGAATATTAAATTTAAAAAAACCTTGTCCATACATGCAGAAAGAACGTAAGGGAAAAGACATAATTTTGTTATTAGGTTTCTTAACATTAAAGCTTTATTCTAGAGGACAATGGTATAATATTTAAGATACTGGAAGCAAAATATGTAATCCAAGGATTTTATATCCAACCAAATTTACTTTAAGAACAAAGGCCATAATGAAAGTTTTCAGGAAATAACCTGAGACCTTCCTGAGAAACCTAGTGCTGAACAAGCGTCAAACAATTAAAATGATAACATCAACATAAAGTGGTTAAACATAGAGTCACCTACAGAGATTAGCTTAGGTAATAGTTTAAGGGAGATAAAGGACTCTTCTCTAACAACACAGGCACTGTTCAGTCATATACATATGAGCAGGGGTTAACTTCTCCTTTTGGACATGATGGAGTGACTGGGACTGGACTTGATCTCCCACTGTGAATAACTATAAATAATTATAAAACTGAGAAAAATATATGAAACAAAATGTTTGTAGACATTGGACAACAGTAAGAAAATAATTTATGACCTCTAACAGAAAAGAAACAAGCCAAGCAAGCCTTAGCATTTTCTGCTGCTGTGCAAAGGAGATCCAAATAGAACATGACATGCAGGCTCATTTTATGGAAGAGAATGAAATTGGAATTTGGGTAGGTTATGGTGGCTGAAATTTACTGGATAATATCAGTAGAGACCACAGTAAACTAGTGTCTTAATAGTATGGCTAAATTAGCCTTATATCAAGGACACTTAAGACCCTTCCAGGAGGCTTAAAATTAAGCCTTGAATGAGCACAAATAATAACTTTACTGACTGACAAAATAAAGTTCATTATTTAAAGAAGGCAAAAAAAAAAGAATGCCAGTATTCAGCAATGTAAAATTTACAATGGACAGCATCCAATCAAAAAATATCAAGTGTAAGGAAACAAGAAAATGTGACCCATTCTAAGGAGAAAAAGGAGCCAATGGAAAGAAATCAGAAATGAGAAATGATGAAACTAGCAGGCAAAACATTTAAATCAATTATTATAAATATCTTCAAAGAATTAAAGGAAAATGAACATGAGATAAATGGAAGATAAACTAGGAACATCTAGAAATAAAATTATAAAATATCTAAAATGAGAAATTTACTAGGCAGGATTAATAGCAGATTGCATGTTTCAGGAAAAATAAAATCAGTTAATTTGAAGACATAGTAATAAAAACTAACCAACTGAAATAAAGGGGAAGAAATGTAGAAAAAAAACAGCTTAAAGCATTAGTGATCTTTGGGATTAATATGTAGTGTTCTAATATAAGTGAAATCATAGTGCCAAATGAGATTTTTTAAAGATGATAAAAAAGAGATGAAAATTTATTTTTACAAAATAATGGGCAAAATTTAATGAAAAATGTCAATCCACAGTCAAAGAAACACAATGAACCCAAAGCAAGATAAATATACATGAAATTACAATAAGTAGATAATAACCAATGGCTGAAAACCAGTGCTAAAGATAAAATCATAAAAGAAGCCAGAGAAAAATGAAAATTGGAAACATAAAAATAAGAATGACAACACATTATTCTGCAGCCAGCAAGCAATGAACACTTTTTAAGCACTAAATTATAAAAATGGCCAATTTGGAACCCTATATCTGTGAGAGTATCTTTCAAATATTAAACCAAAATAAAGACACTCTAAGATCAACAAAAGCTAAGGAAACATATTTCTAATAGATCTGCACTATAGAAATGTTAAGTTCTTCAGGAAAAAGGAAATTATGCCAGATGGAATCTTATATCAACCAAAGAATGAAGATATCCAGAAATGGCAAATATGTGGGTAAGGATAGAAAAAATTTCCTCCTTTTTTAATTTCTTTAAAAAAGAATTGACTGTTTAAAACAAAAGTCATACAATATATTGTGGAGCTTATGGCACATATAGAAATATAATGTATGACAATTGCACAAATGATGGGAAGAAATTAATGTATACAATTGTAAGGTTCTTACATTAAATATTTAGTAGCATAGTAGTATTTCAACAGTACTTGAGTAGTATCTGTAATAAGATAAGGATGTATGCTATGAATTCTATAACAACCAAAAAAAATGTATACCTAATGACACAGTAATGGTGGAAAAACGCCATGCTTATTTAATCCAAAAGAAGTCAAGAAACAAGGAAGATAAGCAACAAAGATGAGACAAATAAAAAATAAGTTAGTTTTAACCCAATCATATTGAAAATTACATTAAATACAAATGATCTAAACACTCTAGTTCAAAGGTAGTCATTCTCAATGGGATAAAAAAGCAAGACCCAACTATATGTTGTCTATAAGAAACCCACCTTAAATATAAAGAGACAAATAGGATAAAAGTAAAAGAATGGAAATAGTATAGCTGGTGTGGATAGATTAATATCAGACAAAGTGATCTTCAGAAAAGGAATATTGTTAGCATTAAAAACCAGAACATTTCTTAGTGATAAAGCTCAGCAAGAATATATAGCATTCCTAAATGAGTATATACCTGAACAGATGGGGAAAAAAGAAAGAAAAGTATATCAACTATAAATATGTAGTGAAAATTACATAGTTGAACATTTTAACACCCTTCTGATAGTAATTGATAAAGAATTATTACAGGGATTGGCAGACTTCCTCTAAAATGCCAAATAACAAATATTTCAGGTTTTACAGGCCACGTTCACTCTCTATTGTGTATTCTTTTTTCTTTTAAATAACTCTTGAAAATGTAAATACTATTCTTAGCTTGCAGGTCAAATAACAATAATTTGCTGACCCCTGAGACAGAGTATCTTTAAGTAGAGAAGAGGCTTGAGCAACAGTGTCACTGACTCGATCTAATTGGTGACTAGAAAGCACTTCATTCAACAACAGGAGAATGCCCACTCTTTTCAAGTGCACATAAAACATTTGCTAAGGTAGATTATAAGCTAGGCCATATCAAAAGTCTTAATGGATAAGTCTCAGTAAACATGAAAGGATTGAAATATATTATGTTCTCTAGCTCAAACAGAATTAGATTAGAAATAAATAATGGAAAGCTAGCTAGGTAATTAGAATCCCCAAATATCTGGAAAGTAGCAACACACTTCTACATAACTCTTGAGTCAAAGAAATCACAAAAGAAATTAGAAACATTTTGAATGGAGTGAAAATGAAAAGACAACATATTAAAATGTGTGGATACAGCAGTGATGTGCTGGAACTGGTTCACACTGATTCATACTGGCTCAGGAGAGCCAAATGTGTGCATTTCTCCCCAGCTCTGCATTTAAGGACATCCCACTGGTGACTTGAATGGTGGGAATACTTACCCTAGAAAGACTGGCAAATGCGACACACCAAGGCTTTTTTTTTTTCCTTCCAAAAAGCCATTTTAACACTGAATATTACTAAAGCAGTGTTTAAAGAGTAATTTGTGGTTTAAATGCTTACATTAAAAAGGAAGACCTAGACCAATGATATCAGCTTCCATCTTAAGAAACTAAAAAGAGTAGATTAAACTCAAGAAGGAAGGAAAATAAAAATGAAAGTGAATATCAGTGAAATACAAAATGGACAAACAATGGTGATAAATAATGGAACCAGAAGTCAGTTCTTTCAACTATCAATAAAATCAGTATTTCTCTAGCTAGAATGGTAATGAAAAATAAAAGAGATGTAAGTTAATAATATTGAAAATAAAAGAAGGGACACAAGTATGGATTCTGCAGACATTAAAAGAACACTAAAAGAGTATTTTAAACAAATTAAACTTAGATGAAATGGAGAAAATCCTTAACATACATCAGTTACAAAAACTAACTCAAGAAGATATAGAAAATGTGCATAGCTTTATACCAGTTCAGAAATTGAATGTGTAATTAAAAACCTTCCCATAAAGAAAATGTCATACCCAGATAGCTTTGCTGGGAAACTCTCACAAGCATTTAAGAAAGATATAACACCAAATGCTACATAAACTCATTCAAACTATAGAAGAGAGGAAATACAGTACAACTCATTTCATGAGTCCGGTATGAATTTGATGCAAAAACTTTGGAAAAAAACAATTTCAGACCATGAATATAACTGCAAAATTCTCTAATAAAATATTAACGACTTGATCCAACTAAGTACCTATATGTGATGACTGGAAAGGAAGAGGTTAGAGTAATAGCACTGTGATCCATTTACCTCTAAATTACTGGTGGGGTGGGGGATCTCACTTCCAGGGAAATCAGGCATATGACCCCCATCTAAACTCCATGTAACAGGAGAATTGTAGATGGAACTCCTAGTTAAATAGACTAATGATATTTGTTAGGAGTAAATTCCTTATCTATGAAATGCTTCTTATATGATGTCCCTTGATTTAGGGCTGCTGATGGTAAACAAACAAATTTATAACCTGGAGATCATTGAGGCATGACCCCTGCAGAATATCACTGAGGCTATACAGATATATGGGATATAAAACGGAGATACTCCATAACCTAAAGGCTCTCCACTGTGTAAGATGATTCACCAACTTCTCTTAGGGACCTCAGCTATCACTGTAGTCCAGAGAGCACGTATTCAGTGCAGGAAGGAAGTACCCCTGAGAGTTACCAGTTTTCACAGACCTCTCCAGGCTAGGCTATGATTATTGATTACTTGTATCCTTAAAAATATTAGTAAAGCTTGATCATGTAGAACAGCTCAGTGTGTTAGCTCAGTTGCCAAGTGGGGTTTGTGCCAGGTATGCAAGTTTGCTTTACATTTAAAAAAATCAATCAATGTGATTCATCATATAAATAGAATAAGAGTGACAAATATAAACACAATACCATCTTGTAACTTAATAATCATTTATTCCATAAATATTTATTGAGTGCCTCCTGTGCCAGGCACTGCTCAATACCTGGAGCATAGCAGTGGTACAAACCCATACACGCACACAGCCCCACCAAAATCCCTGCTCTTAGGGAGCCTGCATTCTGTTCATCCAAGTCTGGCAACTATGGGAAAAATTCAGATAAAGCTATTTCTCAGGTATTTCAATGCATAAAATAGTAGTGGCAGACATCTTTTCTGTGTAAAGACAAAAATATCATTTAGTTATTTTCCTATGTATCTAATTTCCTGAGGATATGAAGAACTCTGACTTATTAAAATTTCCTGTGCAAGCAAACTAGTCCAGTTAATGAGTAGCTAGACGCAAGGCAGGAGTACAGGTGGGAGATTGGTTATTTTGTTAGTCAACTAGATTGCCCTGTAGATGCCTCCAGGGCTCTAACAAAGCCATCTTCAATTCAATCACAGTATCCAAGCAGCCAAGATAATAGCCCAAACTTTTGCATTCCATGAAATCTAAAAGACTGACTGATGAATAACTACAGTACAATGAATCCTCTTTTCATGACTGTAATTATGTGTATTTTGTATGTGGTATAGAAAACTGCCTGGTAAATCATGACAGCTAATTATATACAGGCCTCCTGGGTATTGTCATCAGGCTGTGACAGGAGAGTCGCCTTGAAGACGGTGTGTGGGATATCTCTCTACCGGTGACTCCCTTTCTCCTAACACTGAAATCAGTGATGCTGCTTTCTTAGCATTTCAGGAATGAAAAGTTTAGTCATAAGCAAGGGAGCCCTGTTGGTAATCACACTAAGTTCTCACTTCCTGATGGATGAGGCATTATGTCATAGCCTATAGAGCTTATCAGGCGTGCCAGGACGCTGAAGCAAATGTGTGTTCCGTATATTAAGGTCCTGTGCTAGACCTTAAGAATACTAGAGATACAGTCCCTGACCTGCTGGTTCGCTTATAGTCTACCAAAGACTGACTTTGGTGTGGTAGGAATTATAAAGGTGAAGAGGTTTTAACAGCTGGACTCAAACATATCCGGAAAGATGAGAAAGGGCTTCTGTGAGGAGGTTATATTTATGCTGAAATTGAAAAATGAGATATGAGTTCATCTGTGGAAATGAGAGGAGAGGACATTTGGCAAATACTATCAGTTGGCTGACCCAACTTTAGGTTCAACCCTTTCCTCTTGCCTGCCTTTGCCATATGCTAAAAATGATCTCTCAGACCTCCTTCCAGCTGTGGTAGCCATGTGGTAAGTTCTGGCTAATGAGATACAGGTAGAAATCCCTGAGAAGTGTATTCCTTCTCTCATAAAAAGACAAAGCCTTACAATGAGAGAGGTTTTTTTCCTCCTTGCACCTTTCTCCCTTCACTTTTTCTCTTTAATTAACCTCTCCCTTCTTCCTGTCTGGTACACTGACACGATGCCTAATAGTACAATAGCCATTTTGCCACAAGGAAATGACAAGCAAGAGTTAAAGGATGGCAAAAGAGAAAGTACGGCCAGGGTTCCTGACGTATTACTGGGCAGCATTCCCAAACCTGGACTTCTTCTGCAAATGGTACAGACTTCTTGCTTCTGAAAAAAGAAGCCCTATCTTTAGGCTAAAGCTATTTGGATTTTCTGTTGTTTGCAGCTAAGTGTATCCTAAGTGATACAGGACAGGAGAGATGAGTTGAAGAAGTAGACCAAGATTTAATAGTGCCAGGTCTTACAGGTCATTTTAAGGATTGTATAAGTCAGGTTCAATCAGAGAAGCAGGACTGTGTGTGTGTGTGTGTGTGTGTGTGTGTGTGTGTGTGTGTGTACGTACATACATGCACACATGCCTGTATGCATATATACGAATATATACACATATATACACACACACATTAAATTGCTTACACAATAGTGAGGAGTTACTAAGTCTAAAGTCTGCTAAGTAAGCAGTTAGGAAAAGAAGATCATGAGCAGGCTGGAACCCCACAGGCATGAACTGTTTGGAATCTCTAAGCTCAGAAAGGCCTATGTCTGCTTTGAAAGCACTCACCTAATTAGGGCAGGCCCACCCAGGACAATCTCTTTTTCTATTAATTTAAATTCAATTTATTAGCTATTTTAATTATATCTGAAAAAAATCCTCCCACAGTAGCAGTCAGATTAGTGTTTGATCAAATGACTGAGAACTGAATTTAGTAATCCCAGTTTGAAATGTCAAAAGCTATCACATAAACTATCACAAGGTCAATGGGAAGCCTTTGATTTTTAAGCAGAGAAGTAGCATGATTACATCAGCAATCACTGTGGCTAACATGTGGAAGGTGACTTGGAAGGGGAATAAGTTTGGAGAGTAGAAAAATCTTTGGAGTTATTATTGCAGTAACTTAGGATAGAGATGATGAAGACTTGAATGAATGTAGTCAGAGTGAGGATGGAAATAAGGGCGGGGAGGAAATTCGAGAGCCAGTTAGGACTTGGTTTAGTGAGAGTACCTGGGGTGGGGGTGGGGGGAATATTTTCCCAGTAAAATATCTTTGAAACTGAAATCAGTCAAAGGAAGAAATAAAGCAGGAGAAACCCGTTAATTGCTTACAAGCAGTTGTCCACTTCTGCTCAGCTGTGTCTCTTGCGACCCAGCTGTAAAAAGGGATGGACCCCACCCAAGGTCTCCAGTCCAGATATGCCCTAGCTCTCCCTTGTAATTAGCTATTGATATGGAGAAAGACTACCTCTCTCCACCCCTTGGAAACACCTATTGATATGGAGATGCACTAAGGCCAGGCAAGAGATTCTGGAAATATTGCAATTTTACCCATGATGAGTGACTGAGTATGAAGGAGATGGAAGAATCAGAATAACCTCTGGCTTTCTGGTTGTTTACCACTTATTGGGACCTATACTGTTAGAGAGGGAATTAAGTCATTTACTAAAATATTGATAAAAAAGAGTGAATTTGGAAGGAAAAACTGTAATTTCCATTCTGGGCATGGTGCCTGTGAGGAGTCAGTGGGTTATATATATTCTGTGGATCTGTGAAGAGGCAGTTAAATGGTGAGATGTGCATTGGTCTAGATCTCAGGAGAAAGGAGTGAAGTGGAAATAGAAATGCAGGCGTTCTTGGCCACAGATACTTCAAGTCATGAAAATGGATGACTGGCTCTGGAGAGAAGACCAGATGGAGGAGGGGAGGGGGCCCAAGTACATCCTATGCGCTTCATGGCAGATGGAAGGGGATCTGGCAGGAGACAGTGAGAGGAATGATCTTGACACAGATGTGAGGAGGTAACTGTTGTTTTAAAAACTAAGATGTCCTTAGTAACAGGGAAACATCTGCAATCATCCTAGGCTAGTGAAAAACTTCTTTGAAGTGTGAAATGTATCCAGGTACATGGGCTGGAAGAAGAGGAGAGAGGGGAAAGCTTATCACAAGACTAAGCTGTAGAGTCTTATGGGGTTAGGCACACTTCCTCATCTCACTCCAACTCTGTAACCTCAATTAAGTTACCTAATGCCTCTGAGCCTCAGTCTCCTCATCCATTAAACGGGACTACTCCTACAAACTGAAGGGAAGATTAAATAATGTATTTCACTTACGGAATGTAACATTCATAAAATAATTTTTAAAAGGCTGATTCAACAATATACCCAAATACACGTAATCAATAAAATGTTGTTTGAACATTTACTATGCACCAGTAGGTTATAAGTGCCTGATATGTATTAAGTTATCTAAGTCTCACAACACTGAAAGAGTGACTGCTGTTCCGTATGTTGAGATGAGGTAACTGAATCACAGAGCTTAGCCCACCTCCATTCATTTATTCAACAAATAGGTATTAAGTGTTTATGGCGCACTTTTTGAAATCCTAGAGACATCAGTAACAAAACCGACAAAATGTCTTCTTCAACGATTACATTCTAGTCTGGGAGGCAATGTGAGAAGGTTGTAAGTGATATGGAAAGAAGATTAGAGCAGAATAAAGGGTACTGCTAATGCCAGGTTTAGGACAAGGAATTGTGAGTTATAATATGAAACAGGGTGGTCCGAGTAGGCTTACTAATAAGCACACAGTTTTCACAGAGGACATCTTTTGATTCACTTAATAAAAGGATAACTGTCAGTTTGATAAAAGATTATGTGGAAGCAAGCTGGCAGCTGGAAGATCAGCTGGGAGGCTATGGCAAAGATCTAGCAAGGATCCCTTGGTGCTTGGACTAAGGAAGTAGTAGTAGAGGTGGTGATAAGAGTTTGGACATATTTTGAAAATAGAGTTAGTAGGAGTCTCTGATTTGATGGAGAATATGAGAAAAACAGTGGAGTCAAGGATGATCCATTAGAAGAAAAGAACTGCCATTAATTAGAATGGACGGGATTGCTGGAGATTTCGGGTAGAAGGTAAGAAACTAGTTTGGGACATTAAGAGTTCACCGTTCACCGCTGCTCTAAGGTGTCTGTCATATTGCCCCCCGCCCCCCGCAAATGGATTTGTTTTTTTTCTTTTTAAGGAGGCATATCTGTAATATTGATTCATTTGAAAATAGTATCTGACAACTACTTACCTTCTTTGAAAGTAGCATCTCTACAAGATAAACCACCATCCTATGGTTTGGTTAATTTTGAAAAAAGGTATGCACGTCGAGTCCCATGGATAAGGTTTTTGCTTCTGCAAACTGTCACTCTGCTAGGAGTAACAGACACTTGGTCCTGCCACGACTGGCCGGCAGACACTTCATTCCCTCTCAGTCTTCCCACCAGTGACTAATTTTCTTAAGGAAATCCGCAAAGCGGAACATCAATATTTCTTACCTTTTATGAAAGGGAGTGTATTCATCTTACCAGGAAGCCTTTGTCCACAGCCTGTTGGACACAATGCATTCACCATTACTGTTCTCCTCCCTCCAATGCTGAGCTTGGCTTGCATTACAAGTCACTACATTTGCTGAAAATAGCTTCCTCTTAGTCCTGCGGTGTTTGTGTTTTTGTTTAGTTCAGGCTTAATCCTGATAGAAGGAGAGGATTTTCAGTTAATCCTGCCCTCTTATAATTATAAGAATGAAATGGATTGAATGATTACAAAAAGACTAAATTAAAACAATTCCCATTTTTCCATCAAGACATTTGGGTATTAATTGTAGTCACTCGCAAAAAAATAGGCACTTGAGAGCGGCTGGATTCTAAAAAGTCAGAATCCCTTTAATCTTGTATTCTAGAGGAATTTTGGGGAGAGTCAAGATGCTACCTTCGGTGAGTAAACTGGTCAAAATGTCATTTGGCTAACTATCCTAACACTTTGGTCACAAAAACATGTTCTTGCTTTAGACGTGTATCACAGGACACCGCAAACTGATCTTCCTGTTCTTGGACGATCTCCCTTCACTTGTGCCTTATCTTACTTCCTTGTTCAATAATTCTTTTCTACTGCAACCTTCCTCTCAGTCTATCAGTATGCTTACATCTTAGGGAGAAAACCCTGTCCCTGAATCCAGTGACGTTTTCAAAACCATCACCTAGTACAGCTCATTTTCTTCACCCGTGTGCTTCTCTGAATTATCTACAGGTGTTCGTCCACTTCCTCAACATCTGCTAGCTTCCTAACCCTTACAGTCTGTTCTCCACTGCTACCACTCTGTTGAAATTACTGTCATAGAAGAATATTTCATCATATAATTTAAAATATCAAACATAAGCTTATCAAAATAGTCTTGGTACTCATGTCCACACTTTCGTTCTTGAATTTCCTCCTTATCTGGCTTCCACTATATCTCCATTCTTGTCCTGCCTTTTGAAACTTTGTTTCTTCGTTCCTTTTCCTGTTTCTAACTTTAAATGCTACCGGGTTATCCCATCACTCTCCTACATGACCATGGCTTTGCGTAGTTTGTTGAATTGAGAGCTGTCCATCAGTGGACCCTGAGGTTTGGAATCCAAGTGGGTGATGGAGTCTGGGTGGTAAGAGCATGGAGACTTGAGCTTTGGCCATTGTCTTCTGTGGAAGGACAGGATACGGAGAAGTCCCTACAAGAAAGGAAGAGTGGAGAGCCTTGAATATACTGTTTTAGGACATGGAGTTAGGACAAGGTCTTACTCTAAGAGCTTTAAGCCTGGATGACCCCAGTATTCTCCAATAAGGAATGTCAGAAAAGAGTAAAAACTTCTGACAAGTGTACCCATGAAGCCATGAGCAAATGGAAATTTCAGCAGAGATGACCGAGCTGCTTGTGAGGATACACAGTGAGACTGGGTGGCAGTTGTACAACTGAATAAGAGGTGTGGCTGCCTGACTTGAGACACCACCTGGAGGAGCTAGGTAAGGTTCACCCCGTCGGTGGTGGGTGGGAGGAAAACAAGGTCATGCAGGAAGAGAAAATCCCAGTGCAGAATAACTTTTCTAGGTAAACCATAGCTAATGTCCAGAAAGGACCAGCTAAGAAAAGACATCCACATTCAAAGAACTATTCACTGGTTCCTCAACACACCATAGTTTTACACTTCTTGATTTACTGCAGTGAATTTTTCCTCTATATTTGTTTAACAGTTTTACAGCACCACAGTGTGCTGGGGAGAGTTCTAAACATTTTTCTGATATTAACTTTTTAGAGTCTCATAGTAACAGTATAAGGCAGTATAACTATTAACTGTATATTAATAGTTAACTATTAACACATCTATTCTACAGGTAAGAAAACTGAGAGAGAGGGAAGTTAAACAACTTACTCAAGGTTCTATTCTAGGAAGGGCAGAGCCAGAATTTGAACCCAGGCATCTGCAGAGTCCATACTCCTAACCATGATACCACTTGGTAAACTCCTATTCATCCTTCAAGACTCAACTCAAATGTCACCTCCTATATGGAATATCCCAATACCATCAATCAGAGTTACATGTTTCCTCTTTAGTGGCCTGAACATACCTCCATTGTACCATTCAGTTAAATTATCTAGCTTAAAATAAAAGTTTATTTTAATTTTGTCTATATTTGTGGTAAACTTCTCAAAGGCAGAGGCTATATTATGAAGCTGTGTATCCCTCCTCCTAAGGATAATGTCTAGAACGTGGTGGATGCTCAATAAGCATGTGTTGAATTGAGTTAAATTTAGATGAATTATCATGTTGTTAGGGTTCTAAAACAGTGTTAAAAGGAAACACCAAACACTCACCAAATTAAAAGAACAAATGTCAACTTGCAACCTCCAAAATAACTACCTATTAAGTAAACAAACTAGGAGATGGAGGAATCACAGGCACCCTCACAAATGAAGGTCACCTGCCCATTAGAGCCTGGCTGGCAGTCATTGTCTAGCCCTCTGAAAGTGAGTGGGCACCTGTGAGTGGGACTGAAGAGCCCACTAAGTCCTATACCAATGCCTCTACATCAGCTGTTTGGTAAGTGCCTCTACATTTTTCGCTTTGCATGCACAGGGGTCCCTGCTGCTCACCTTTCCAAAATCTCTCCTTATGCTCCCATAAGTAATAGAACTGCTCCAGGGCAGCCTCAGCTTAGTCTGAACTTGGTGTCCATGAGCATATCATATTGGCTGTCATGACCCATTTTTCTTACCGTCCTTGACAAAGAGCCACTATGGGGAGCATAAGGAGAGATTTTGGAAAGGTGAGCAGCAGGGGGCCAGCAGTGGAATATAGATGGATTTTGCCATCAAAGTAGCACAAAAACTACATGGGGACACCCCGGGAGAGGGGGCCCTGTTGCCATGCATATTTCCAAAACTCGTGTTTCTTCAACTGTCCAAAATTTCTCCTGTCTAGTTGCTATGAAAGTAGATTAAATTATATCCCAAACTTCAGATTCTATCACTGCTCAAAAAGCATCCATTTGAAAACAAAAATCATCTTCAAAACTGGCTAGGAAAAATTTGGCTGAGGTACTGGGCAGACCTTTTATAGGGTACCCTCTAGGAAACTGTTCTCTGAGGACACAAGGAATGATCCAGTTTAAGAATTTACTGAGTATTTACATATTCATTTGTCATCACTTAACATCAAGGCTTATAAGACCGTTAATAATTCAGCCAGACACAGGGGACACTCAAGTGTAACAACAGCCCATACCATCAAGGAGTGCATTCTCTGTAAAAGAAAGAAGGTATTAAACAAACTACCCACCTGACTATAAAGGTATGAAGTGCAATTCTAGGAACCAGGAGGGGGGCTTAGTTATGAACAAGAACCATAATCATAAGCAGGGGACACATACCAGTTGTAAAGGCATGGTTAGTGTCATTTTAAAAAGCAGCTCAAGAAGCAATTGGTTTCTCTTTTGTGCAATTAACTGAGCAGTTGTGCTAAGCGCTTTCCGTACCTGGTTTACATGATCCTCACAGCAACCCTAACAACTGGAGACAGTAGCCTCATTTTAAAAGGTGAGGGACCTATAAGCTCAAAGAGTCAAGTATTTGCCCAAGATGATGACAGAACCAGGAATGAAATTCTAGAAGTGACTCAGGTCTGGGCTCTTCACCATAGTAAGTGTTTAGTAAGTGTCTTTTTAAAAAATTAATTTTAACTCAGTAATTTCACTAGAAGGTGCATCTTTTTTTCTCTTTTCTGGGAGAACACCACCCAAATTTCCCAGGAAGCAGAGCTGTGTTCCTGGACAGCACGACTGGTGAGAGAAGCATGGATGTTGGGAGCAGACACTGCTAAGCTGGAAAACTCGCTCCGCTTGAACTCCCTGGAGCCTCGGCTTTCCTATTAGAACAGTTTTTATAAGGTGATAGTAAGGAATGCCTATTACATCCACCCATTCATTTAACACATGTCTTTTGAACTCTGTGACTGGTAACCTGCCAGAGATAATATGAGTAAGATGCTAGAGCTATTAACCATTAGCAAGGCACACATCCTGTGTTTTTCAGAAGTTTACTGCACTCTTGACGAAACAGATGAGCAAACAAACAAGAAAGTGTGCTCAGAGCTGAGTTAGGACACTGAGGCATCCTATAACGTACGCAGATTTCATAGCCACAGCTGGTGGTCAACAGGATCGCTTCCACCACCATTTTACTGTGGAAGTTCCTACTTCTCATCTCTGGTTCACCGAGATATGCGGTGGCCCCTACAGCGGTGAGGAGACCTTCCAGCAGAACCTTAGGGAGGGGCAAATGCTCCCTGTTTCCCACAAGGCTTCCCTCCCCTTCGCTGTGTATTGCCTGAATGCCAAGCAGCGAATGGCATTTCATACCTGCCCACATCCATTCCCAGATTTCCTTTGCCATCTTCCCTTTCAGTCAAGACAAGGTCTCTTGGCAATCATACCCTAGAAATCGGAGGCCAATTGCTCACCAGTTATTACTGGGAAGTCACAAGTCAGAAATGTCCAGAGTTCGGTGGGGCCCCATTCAGCTGCGCCCAAAGCCCCTCGCCTGGCTGGAGCATGGCAGCCTGGCCGGCAGCAGAAAGGTTTCCCATTCCCCAAGCCCAGATAGCTGCTTTCCTCTTGCTAACAACCTGGTCGGGCAAGAACAGGAGGTGGCCAGAGATGCCCGCCAGTGACAGAGGGAAACGTGGTGGAGGGCATCTCCTCTGCGGAACTTACATGGAGAACCTCCCAGCTAAAGAGAAAGTTGCCGGGGCTGCGGGCAGGGGCAAGGCGGTTCCTTTCAGAAAGCTGCTAATGACCTGCGGGGGAACCGCACAGCAGTCATTTCGCAGATCCAATGGCAGGTCACGGTGACAGATGTTCCCAACATATGTGGAGAATTAATTACCCACTAGTAAACAAAATCTGTGAGGCGGAGAGTCATTTTGTCCAGATTTCTTACAATTTTGCTGTTATTAGGGGCTTAATTTTTCTTGATCATCTAGATCCTCTTGGATCAAAGCACCCCTTAATGGGCTCCGAGGAGTATTCCAAAAAGAAATAAGGGTCTAGTTGGCGACAGAGGGAAGGAGGAAGAGGAGGAGGAGGAAAAGTAGGAGGAAAAAGCAGGAGCTCGGGTCTCAGGCAGCAAGGAACGGAAGGGCTGATGGGAAGGCTACACCATACCGAGTGATTAGCAAATTATTCCATTAAAACATCGGATGCTAGTCATTTATTTTTAGTATTCTAATGCTTACCTCCTATTTAACAGCGCTTACACTTAATTTAACTGCGTGCTGTGAACAGCTGGAGTTTCTAAAGGAAATTACAACATTCTGACAGAAATAGCAGAAAGGCTTTCTTTTGAGTTGTTTTTAAGATTCTGAGCAGGTTCTGGTCTCAGATCATGGAAGCGAGTCCTGATATTTATCATTTAAGAAAATAGATTTTCTTAAAAAGGGGAATTCCAGAGTCTTGATTTTTTTGTAAGACAATTATTTCCTTGGCCATTTGCATCCATCACAAGGACTGTCAAAAATGCAAGGATTCTCTAAGTACAAAGATCTGAAAGGCTATTGAAAAAAATGGTTGCTTATCCATTCAAAAGTCTGTGACTCCTCTAAATCTTAAATTCATATTTGTCCCTTCAATTTTTTATTTAAAATAAATTTTTAAACAAAAATCCATCTGTTCCATGAAATACTGTATATAATTAAGTACACATACTTCCCGCTTTTCACATTCATTCAACAAACATTCATTGAGCTAGGGGCTGGAGGAACAAAGATGAATAATATAAGGTCCTAACTTCAAGGAATTATGCATAAAACAAACAGGCAAACAGATAGTTCCTTTACTATAAGTAACTTCCCTGGACCTGCTAATTAAATGCCAATAATGTCCCCCATCACCACCGTGACATCCCAAATGCCCTGTAGGGGTGGGATTGCCCCCCACCCTAGGTCAGAACCACAGGGGTGGGTAACACTCCCAGTCAGGATGGACAGAAGTTCTTCTGGAATGTTGGTGAGCAACTGTGGGGCTGGGACATTTTCTGGGAACAATAAGAAGAATGTTTATTGTTGCCATGATGAAAGAAAAAGAAATAAAGTCTATTGATGCACAGATAAAATGGGAGGAAACAACATACTTCAGATAAAGCCCACTTTTATTGCATTTCTTACTCTAGGCATTGATTTCCTGTCCTTTTCTTTCTTCAAATTTGACCCATCACAGGAAACAAAATTATTTGTAAAAGGGTCCGTGATATATAACACGGTTTGGTATTCATTTTTGCTGCAAGTCACCAGGATCTGACAGCTGAAATATATTTAGGTGAAACTTCCCTTCAAAAATAAAAATTACTTATTCCAGTTTCTCAGGAATTCTGAAAATTTTCCTGAATTCCTGGAAATTTGAGAGCTATGTCAGGACTTGTGGTGGGTTTTACCTGGCAGTTTAGTTAGTCGGAACAAATGAAACCTCTTCATGAATATTTAATTTATACATTAGTTCTGCTATTTAATTTGTTTAATGCTCTATGGTACTTCTATCTTCATTCTTTTCTGTAGTGGTTGGCATTAGGCTACAAATAAATACCTAATAACCTATATTGTTAGATAGAATATGGTACGGATGGGAGCATGGGCTCTGTCTTGCATAGTGGATATTTACAAGTTAAAAACTCCAATGTAAGTGTCATAAACCCATGAGTTGTGAACTTGCTACGGC
This sequence comes from Smutsia gigantea, assembly GCA_032199065.1. NCBI lineage: Eukaryota > Metazoa > Chordata > Mammalia > Pholidota > Manidae > Smutsia > Smutsia gigantea. The sequence goes on from JAVSCE010017883.1 coordinate 38,569, forward strand.
TTACTTTTGGACTGTACAAGATGTCAGTTTCATGATCCAGGTGCAGTTTTACCCACACGTGAACCAGTCCTCTGGCATTTGGCCATTATTTTGCATTTTTTTCTTCTTTCATGATGTGAAACAGTAACAACCTAATAGAATTCATATGTTTTCCTGCTTCTAATCTCCAGACCATTGTTTTATATTTCATCTGAGAGCTTGTACATAATTCAGTCCTATGGAACAGGATGAGATGGTACAGTGTGTCAAATTTAGAAGCAGGCCGAAGCAGACCTAGGTCAAGAGACAGCCGTAGAGTCTTTGGATGCAGTAATTTATTATTCCTCACAACAAATGATTAAACCAATCCTCTGATGAATCAGAACTGTGCTTTGGAACTAGCCACATCAGACCAGAATTTTAAATCATGTTATGCAGACTGTAGCAATATACAGAACAAAATTGAAAAATTAATTCTATAAGAAATATTTAGTAAATAAGCATTAATCTTCCCTCAGACTTCTTGAAAGATCAAAGCCACACTCAAACAAACTTTAAAATATATGCCTTGCCAAGCACCAAAGAAAATGTCACATTCTTTTAATAGGTGTGAAGTGTTACCGTGAATTACTTTTCTTCGAAGGACTTCAGCACTGTTTATGGCTTTCCCTGATGACACCTCTTCCCCCACCACCATTTCTTGTTACTTACTATTCTCAGATTCTACAAGCTCATTCTGCCTTTGTTTTTCTCCCTAGTTTGGCTATTAGACACCGTTTTAACTCAGTCATCAGCAGTAATTTAGATGAGTCCAACCTCAAGTTGCTAAGGCATATGTCCATTCCTAAGCATGGATTTATCTGACTTGACATTTTCTTGTCACTTCATCCTGACCCATTACGGATTCCAGGTAAAGCGTGTAACTGCGATGCCTGCATCCACTGTGGGCTAATTGTGCAAACCCAAGCTGAATCCACAAAGTATGATATCATTTTCAACTCATCCCTAAACACTTAGCACCATCTCCTGCTCCTGGCCAATGCTCCACAGCAGTTACTGTGAACTTTATGAACTCAAAAGAAACTTTCTAGTAAGGAGAATAAGATCGTTTTAGAATTTTTTCATGTTCCCTCCCTTTCATAACAAATATCTCTAAATCTCCCCCTATTCCTTTTTCTATGTTAGGGGATAAAATGCCCTTATATTTGTTGCTTGGGATAATCTACTGGGCTGTGTTCTTAATACAGCTAAATTTCTTTCCCTCTCCTCTGAATTCCATCAATGATTCTTCCTTCCCATATTTCCCATGGCCATGAATTTGGATACCAAAAGGGGACCATGAGAAAGTGGTTCTCCAGTTTCATGATAGCTCAATAAGTAAATAGTTATAAGCACTAATGCAGGTGCATGATTGCCTTATTTTCTTTTATATACAACATTATAATACTACAACTTAAATATTTACCTTTTTTTTTTCATCAATTTGAGGAATTCATTTTTCTAGAGAGGAAGGTTATGGCCCAGTTACTTCAAAGAGCAACTTTCATGATCACAATGTTTTAAAATTTTTATTGGCAACAAGTTTCAATGCTCCTTGTATTGTTTCATACATCAAAGCACAAGAAGCTTTTAATAACTAAGTAAGCACATTATACACCTATAATTAAGGCTAATTATAAAGTGGCCAAGAGGAGACTTCTGTGATTGGCAATTAAGAATCTTGGGCATTGAAAGTAATTTCGTTTAATTCCCTAATCTGAGCACACTGACTTCATAACAAAATTAACATTTAAAACATTAAAAGACATTTATAAAAATTATGAACAAAACTTGTAGGAAATTAATTTATCTCTAATTGCATTAACAATAATCACTTAACCTCCCAAGAACAATTAAATTCACATCTTGTTATGAAATGTTGGCTTTTTCCCCCTCTTTCTTATTTACAGGTAAGATCTATGCATTTAAAATCACTTGTATGTTATAAATCATTAGAGTTATTTTCTAACAAATGCCAAAAGGTGCCAGTTCCAATTGAAAAGCATAATGCAAGGTGGAATTTCCCAATTTCTGTAGTTTGTTCTGCCATTTAAACCTCATTCCCAGTCACAACGTTCTCAATGCATTTTTTGACTCTTGTAAGAAAATACTTGTTGAGAATATGCCAGACACTGTTTTGTGTGCTGAGCATTCAGAAGTGAACAAGACAGACTGGGTCCTCGCTCTTGTGTATGAGGCCAACAGTTATATGGGATATTCATCTAGACTAAATTAAATCAGCAGAAGGTAAGCTCCTGACAGTGAGCTCATAAGATCTCTTTTGATGCACATGTAGCATTGGACTGTTGCCCCATTGGTAAAGAGAATTGAATAAAGTAAAAGCCAAAGCAATGGGGTATAGATCATAATCTAGAGTAACAGAGCAGAGACGGCACCTCGGGAACACCCGTGCTTTCTTACAACTTAGTGCCTTTCTCCACAGCTCTCTACTTCAGTTAACTTTAATATACTGTGTTCTCTGTCGCTGCTTTTTACAGATTATCTCCTTTATTCGCCTCACTGTCCTGATGAAGAAAGTCCTATCATCCCAAGTTTAGACATGAGGAAGCTGATAGTCTAGAGAAGGTAAGGAGAATGCACAAGTTCACACATCTAGTAAGAAGCAGAATCAATAGTAAGTCCTGGTCTGTCTATAATACTGTGTCCCCCAGAAATAATAGTCCCTTTTGCTAAACGAACTTTGAATAAATGGAAAATGAGCAATGAACACCTAAAAGAGGTAGATAGAAGTAGATAAGCCTCTCCCCACCAAAACCCAACCTATTAGTTTCTCTCTTTAGTCTTAAGGTAGTTTCTTTAGAAAAGGTCTTCTCTAGGTGGGCTCTAGCAGAAGGCAAGGTCTGTTTTAGCAAGCAGTACTCCTGTGAGCTTGAACAAATGCTTTGAAGCTGTGATGTTTCAAAGAAAGAGCCGTGTGTGACCCAATGCCTCCACTCTCTTTTCCCACCGGTAAACAAGTTGTTAAACTTGTTTACATGTTTGCTAAAATCGGAAATTTAGGGAATTTGATTTTCTTTCTCTAGCCTTTGAGATGGAAACACCAAATGTGATGATCGCATTGAAAAGCAAGCGATAAGCAGGGGGAAATTTCAGTGGTGTTTCCCCATGCTGACGCTTCACTCATTTTGTCTGGAAACCTATTGACTTAATTTGCAATGATCTGTGGAGTAAGTGGATTACTGTCGATGTGAACAGTTTGTACATGCAACTTTTGTCCCCGCGGCAAACACGTTGGCTAAGATGCCTGCACCATTAGCAGCCTGCATTTCCAATCACCCAGGGAAAAACCACTGAGCAGCCACCAAATGAGGACAGGTTAATGTGAATTGAATAGTGCCCCTACTATTACATTGCTTTTTAATACTTAACTTCTAAGTAAGTGTCAGGGTTGGATGAGGCAAGTTCTACTGTGGGACCTGAATAGTGATGCACGAGCCTCTGAACATTACCGACTGTTACAGCCAAAGCACGTAGCTGCAGTTGAAGAGCAGTCTTGTTATTTTTCCTTTTCCTTTTCTTTCTCTCTCTTTCTTTTTCTTTCTTCCTTCCTTAGTCCTCACCTAATACACCCTCGTGTCCCATTTATTCCAAAACACTATTTATGTGAAGATAATTGCAGTAAGGGGATGATAGGTCTCTGCAGCTCAACCGTTTTGAGTGTGATTTCTTGGCCATGGCAAGAAGGGGAGTATAAGCAATATCAAGCCATTAATCAAAGGAAAGGATGCTTGGGTCAGAAACACCAAGGTCAAATATGAGAAGAGGAGGGATGCTATGTGGAGCAAAATCAAGAACATGATCAGAGTCAAATTATAAATGTTGTCACCAAAGACACAGAAAAATCAGTATCTGGATTGGGCAGGGAAAGTATCCAGGACCACCCCTAAAATCTGTGGGTCCCAGAACAATAGTATGGATAGAGGCACACGTCCCATATGTCTTGCATTTTAAAGTTATAATTCGAGCTCCGTCCAAGGCTTGGATCACTGGCCCAATGCAGGCACTCCCACTCTGGGACCCTCAGCCCACTCCCAGGGGATGACCTTGTGAAGCTGCCCAGCTGGCTGCTAGCCTGAGGGGGAGCCCAGATCAGCAGGCTGGACCTAGACCAAGGCCCTGGGGCAGGGACCAGCTCAGATCCAGACTGGACGGAGACCAAGTCGAGCTCCTCTGTGGACCAGGAGATTCCCTTCCCCATATTTTTCCCATTCAAGATTCTCAGGCAGTTCTAAATGCCTCCTGAAACTAAAGCCCTGAGCATGAAGGGAGGAGGGAGTGTAGTATTGGAGAATGTAATACTGGAGAACCTGATCTAGGCAGCCACCCACGTTGGAGACTGGAGCAGACAAGGTTTAACAAAATCAGCCTCTCTTCCTCAGGTGAGCCAGGACTGGGGCTGGATCTTCTCCTTCATCACGTACACTTGCACACATCTGGCTCTGCTTTCTGGCCTGGGCCACCCAGGATTGGTTCCTCAGGAGGGTCCCTCACCTGTAATAATCATTTGTTCCATCAGTTACAGATTCTTCAAAACAGTTTCTTAGGAAAATAAAGTTGATCGTGTGTTTCAGTCTTTGTGACATGTAGTGCCCTCCAACATGCAGACCCGGGACCCTCTCACCTGGGTCTAAGTGTGGAACTGAAAGCCTGTCAATTCTTTGGTTGACAAATACTGTGCAGATTGAATGATATAAATGTATAGACACACACACATAAAACACTGAGAATAATTTGGGAACCTTGCTAACTACCTTAATTTAGAATAAAAATAAGCTAAAGATAAATTTTGTTGGAAAAATTGGTGACCCATTCCACAGAAAATATGCCTGAAATTTGGAGGATCATGCAAATGTTATCTCTATACCTTAGACAGTAAATCTTCCCTTTGACCTTCAGAATAAGACCCATGTGAAATGCAGCCTTTCTGGGTTATGTTAAGCCAACTCAGGCCAGGACACACAAAACTTCCCAGTCAGTTTAAACAATTGCACATGAACTCTCACACATCTGCATCTACTGCCTGCTTCTATGGGAAAGGAGAGACAAGTAGCCTATGAATCTGTGGAAATAATCCATCTCCATATTCTTTCCTGAAGAGCTCACACATGGATGATAACTTGAACGATTTCCCAGTACATAAAGAGAAGGAATAAATAACAAAGCAACACAGTGTTTCCTTTTTTTTCCCCCCTTCTTTCTCTTTCTCTTCATCCTTTCTGGCTTCAGGCAGCAAAATGCTTAAGCACTGAAATGAGCAAAAAGCAGTTTTAAGAATATAGGTCAGGACATTAATATAAATTTGATCATCTCCTTTTCATTCTCTAACATTCCCCACAATAAATCAGCTGGCTTTCCTCTCCCCTCCTCTTCACGCGCACTTCACCCTACCGTCCTGATTTCAGATCGCTGAATGTAAACCTGTGACAAGGGTATCTATATATAATATTAATGGTGCCGAGGAGGGCTGGTGTGAAGCGTGAGACTTGACAAAAAGGGGCTACAGGAGCCCAGCCCTTCATCCTCTGCAGTGTGCTCTACATCATCTGCAAGACAAATGCCACATCATTAGGGGAGGGAGGGAAAGACAGAGAAGGAAGGTGGTGGAGGTAGGGAAGTAGCCATTCTGCAAGAAAATAGCTAAGTTGGAGGTTCCAATCAATCTAACTAAGCCGGTTCCCTGAGAAACTGTCAGCTGCTACAGACAAAACAGATTACAGGAGGTATCAGCTGAGAGTCAAACAAACAAAGCACCACGAAAATACAACTTCGTCGTCAGAGACTGACTCAAGGATCGGTCGGCACTTTAAATCCATTTGCCTGTTTAGCTGACATTACATGCCTGGGAATGAAAAAGAAGTTTGCTTTATCTTTAAATAAAGAAATCCAGACAATCCAAGCAAAAACCTCCTGTCTAGAGGGTTTATTTGGACGAGCATGCAAATTAAAGTCAATCAGCATTTGTTGTACTGATAAAAAGAAATTATTGCATATATGTTGTGAGTCAAAGTTTAAAAAAAAGGCAAGATAAAGAAGTTCAAGTTTCAGTCTTTACTGAAGGCCAGAGTTTAGCTTCTGGATCAGTGTGTATCTCAGTTAAGGTGGAACCAGACTAAGAAAGTGCAAGATCATATTTAATTGTATCAAGCTCTGTTCTTTAAGCTTTAACAGGATTTTTCCATTAAGTAGCTCATAGAATACTGAATTTATCTAATGATGATTCTTTTTCCTTCTATGAGTGACCGTCATTTGTACCTAATTTAAACTGACATGCATAAAATTATGGAAGAAAATCAGAATAACTTTTATTTTATTAACAGTAATATACTGAGTGTATACAGTATACACAATCATACACATAAATAAATACAGTGAATCTTTAAGTAGGCAGTGCCAAAACAGGAAACTATTGAAGCTGAAATTTGATTTTGACACACAGAGCCCATTATCTAATTCTGATCGTAGAAAGGAATGTCCCCTAATTATAATTATCTTTGCAGGAACAATTCACCAATCCATTCTGGGAAAACAACTGGCAGAACTAAATAGTTAAGGGACGCTGGGCAAATGTTTTCATGTTTCCCACTATGGTCTGTCCTGTAAAATGCAGAGTAGATGGACTGAAGCACACGTACCAAGGCATGAATTATTTTCTTTTTATTCTTAAAACAAACAAGCAATGGGTAAATGTTATTCACATTAATTTAAAGTGAAGATATGCATTTGCTCATTCTGTTTAATTTTGTACCACTTTCCTTAATGTAACAACACATAAATTTGCAACATTAAAATAATGTAGCCAATATAATTCAGTTCAGATGATCTCAGTGGCTCATTTTTATGGGTCATCACTTTTAAATTTTAAGTTAGTAGGAAATTCACTTATTTGCTAACATCTAAAAATTCTCTATTGTCTCTCCAAGTCAAATTGATGATCTACTATCACATTTTGGAAGCTTTAAAAATATACAGTATAACATGGTGTTCAGAATTTTTTTTTAAATATAATCTATCACTTATTAATTAAATATGCCTGACATCTACAAATTATTAGTTCTTTGTGGGATGGAACTGTCTCTCATTCATCGCTTTATCTAGAGCACTGACATAGGACTGGGCCTTGAGCGGAACTCAACTCTTGACTTAGTACAATTCACTGTCTTAGGCTTATTACCTCTTTTATAAACTGGAGGTTTGAATGAGATGATCAACATGATTTTTTCTCACAAAGAAAGCAATATGATGAATGTGAACTGAGGACACAGTACCTGCTCTGCTGAGTCATAGTTATTGTAGGTCTTTGTAAAAATCATGGAAACACACAGCACTTAGATAAGACAGAGCAAAACCAGTAGTGTCACGGAACTGTGCATGGGGAGAGCTCGCAGTCTTAACCTAGGAATAAAGACTTAGAGCGATGAAACCTTTGAGCTGGGTTTTGAGTGATAAGTAGGGTTTCTGGTAGGGGAAATGGAGAGGAAGCATTGCAGGCTGGAAGAACAGCCCAAGCAGATGATGTATGTTTGGAGAATGGTTGATTAGTCCGAGGTAGTTGGGACACATTATAGGTGAGCAGATGTCATGGAAGATGAAAGCAATACTGATACTAAGAACTAGGATTTGAGAGAAAGGAAGAGAAGATCTGGTCATGGTGCACAAGAAAGCTTTAACAGAGGAGGTGGGATTTGAGTTGAAGCTTGGAAAATGAGTAGGATTTGAAGAGGATAAGAGTGAGTTTAATATACAGAAAAATATACTTGATAAATATTTTTAGGTCAGGAAAACAACTCGACTGGAATAATGCATTCAAGTGAGAATCAAAGCTGTCAGAGGAGATCAGGAAGATCTTGGAGAGGACAGAGCTTTCCAGGCTAAAGAACTTGCTTATTTCTCACATACTGAGTAATCTTTGCTGTGTTATATGCAGAGGAATCAAATAATGATAGCACTGGAAAGCCTTGGGTGGCAGAGGAATACAGGGTAGCCCAGAGAATAGAAAGACCGGAGTGCGGGAACCAGTGGGGAAACTATCACCCAGGTCCAAGTGTGAGGTGATTAATAAAACAAAAGAGGAAAGAACCTCAGGATTTAGTTGACAAAATGGATATGACATGTAGGTAGAGAAAATAGTGAACAAGTTATGAGAATGTGGTACGTTTAGCACTCATATGTAAGGCATATAGAAATATCTCACACATTCTGAGGGTGTGTATTCTTTACATAGAGGGTCATTGCAAAAATTCAGCAGGTAAGACCAGGTCACACAGAATGGAGGGAGCTCATTAGAAGGTAATAAAATTGGCAATAAATATCTTCATTTGTTGAAATAGTGTTCAGCTACAAGTAATATAAATCCCAACCATAGGTTGCAAAAATAGGAATCTATCTCACATAGGAAGAAATCTGTCAGTAGGTATTTGCTGTTTAGGTTCAGATGCTTGGCAGTCTTTCTACTTTGACATTCCAAAGGTATAGGTATTCATCTTTAGCCTTCCCACCTCCCCGTCACAGGATGGCTGCTAAATCTCCAGGCATTGCCCTCGTTTCCAAGGCAGGAAAAAGAAGTAAGGGTTTGTCCTCTTACTTTAGGAAAAGAAAAGCTTTCCTAGAAATCCCCATCAGGCTTTAGAGATATACGAGAGTCTATTTTTTTATAGCATAGCAAATAAATGGTCTAGAAGGTGATTGCTTTCAGGTGATAAAAATTTGTTATCATTTAAAATTGATCCAGTAGGCGATCCTTATGGATTTCTCTAAATTATTCCTCTCCCTGTCTCCCCTATCTCCATGAGTGCTACCTATCTGTCTTGGACTATGGCAATGAGCTCAGCTGGTTACTTTACCTCCATCCCCTTGCCCTATTTCTATCTTTTTTCTGTACAACAATGATGATCTTTTTTATAAGAGGAAGTTACAACTCCATTTACAGTTTACCTAAAAATCAATGAAAATAGGAACACTATATATTGATGTGACAAAACTCTTTGAAAGAAAATCCTTAGCCTTAAATACTGTTATTATTAAACATGAAAAAATGAGTTAAATAGCATTCATTCACCTGAAAAAAAGCACAATAAAATATATTAAAATTAAGCGGGAAGAAGATATTAATAATGACAAAGATAAAATGTTTACCAAAAAACAGTAAAATCAATAAATAATAAAAAAGCTAATATTTTTTAAAAGACCAATAAAAGTTCTAACAAGCCCCTTTAAGGAAAAAAGAGAATATTCATACACATAGGTATGTGTTCATAATATACATATATATATAAAACAAATTCTAGAGTATGACAAGTGACATTAAATATGTGAAAGGGCTGTAATAAAATTTCCAAAATTTTTTGTTAATATGAGAAATTATTCTGTACAGTTTCACATAATAAATTTAAAATGAAATGGGTGATTTTCAAGGAAATGTCAAATAAACAAAGTTCCTGGAGGAAAAAATAACCTAGAAGAAAATGAATAATTGTGCTGCAGCTAACATCAAAAAAAGAGAAGGCTCAGATTATTTTACAGGTGATTGTTACAAAATCTTCAACAATTCAGTCTTCCCTAGGCTGCTTCCCTCATTCCTGAGCAGAGAAAAAGGCAGACAGCTTTCAATTTATTTTTTGTGCCCAACATAATTCTGAGACCAAAACCTGACCAAGATGGTACCAAAAATACAGCCCATGGTCTGGTGTCAGTCATGACTGTATCTTATTTTCCTACCATCTACAAAGTTTGTCCCAAACCTTCTTTGTGTTTCTCAAACAACCACCTGATTTTCTCTTGTTCTCAGATATGATCTTTCCAAAGGGAAAACAGAAGCTAAAGCCCTTTAAATTTTTTTTTAATTTTATTTATTTCATCTTTGTCTAGTTTGATTGAGCTATAACTGATGTGTAGCATCGTACTGTTTTAGGTGCACAGTATAATGACTTGATAAATGCTCTCCTCAACTTTCAAATCTACAATACAGTATTGGTAGCTATATTCATCATGCTGTACATTATATTCCTATGATTTATTTGTCTGACAACTGGAAGTTTGTACTTTTTGACCACCTTCATCCATGTCACCCACCGTGTATGCCCACCTCTGGCAAACACCTAACTGTTCTCTGTATGAGTTTATTTTGTTTTGATTCCACATATATGTGAAATCATACAGAACTTGTCTTTCTTTGTCTGACTTATTTCATTTAGCATAATGCCCTCAAGATCCATCCATGTCACAAATGGCAGGATTTCCTTTAGTATAGCTGAAAAATATTCCACTCTGCATTTTCTTTATCCATTCATCCATTGATGGACAAAGGTTATTTCCATGTCTTGGCTACTGTAAATAATACTGCAATGAATATGGGGGCGCAGATACTTTTTTGAGACAGTGATTTTGTTTCATTTGGATACATACACAGAAATAGAATTGCTGCATCATATGGTAGTTGTGTTTTCAATTTTTTGAGGGACCTCTATATTGTTTCCCATGGTGGCTGCACCAGTTCACATTCCTGCCAACAGTGGGTGAGGATTCCCGTTTGTTTTCTCCACACCCTCATTGACACTTATTGTTATTATAATAATTATTATCTCTCTCTTTTTTTAATAACAGTCATTCTAACAGGTATAAGGTGATACTGCATTGTGGCTTTGATTTGCGTTTTCCTGATAAATCCTTTTCATGTACCTATTGGCCATCTGTATGTCTTCTTAGGAAAAAATGCCTATTCAGATCCTCTGCCTATTTTTTAACTGGACTGTTTGTGTTTTTTGCTGTGGAGCTGTGGAGTTCTTTATGCATTTTGGACATTAACCCCTTATCAGATAAATGATTTGCAAATATTTTCTTCTATTAAGCTGTCTTTTTAAATTTTTGTTGATAGTTTCCCTTGCTGTGCAGAAGCTTTATAGTCCCACAGCCATAGCCTTTTAGGTGGGAACCTTCCCCTCGATTTTAGGCCACCAAAAGTACAAACCGTTGGCCTGTTTCTTGACTCAGTTGCTTCCTGTTGAAATAGAGGAGGTGTCCCTCCCAAGTAGGAGGTAGGGACAATCCTCTGCCTGAGCTCTGAAACCTGCTCACTACCACTGCCTCAGCTCTGTCACTAGGAATATTCCCACTCACTTATGTATCCTGACCATTTTCTCTTGTGTAAGCCTCCTTGTTGGCATCTAAATAGTCTCACGTCTTCTTCCATCAATGGGAATAAATACTCTCTTCACTAAACTCTCCACCTGGTTATCGTTATCCACCTGCCCTCCAGTCAAACTTCCTAAATAAGAGGTCTCAGGCTTTTTTTCCAATCCCACATTCCCCACAAACTTTATAGTCAATATTAATATGGCTTCTGATCACTCTGCTCTAAGACTTTTCTTGCTGGTAAGTAGTTTTCATACTCAAGACCACAAAGTAGCATTCAATACTGATGACTACACCTCATTTTCAATTGCTCTCTTCACTTCAATTGTACAATACCGTGTACCCTTTTCCCTCCTACCTCTGTAACTATTCTCTGTCTTTGCTGGATTGTCCTCATCTACCTACCACTAAATATTAGAGTGCCCCAATCAAAGTTTAGTCCAAGGTACTTTTTCTTCTCAGCCTAATCTCTCTACCATGGCAATTTCACTCCTACCTATCAAAGTTCCAATTGCCTTGATGACTCTCAAATTTTTATCTGTAGCTCATCTTGCTCTGAGCTCCAGACACACAAATCCAAACATTTATTTGATATCTCCCTAGTGTCTTATTATCACTCCATGGATGGCATATCCAAAATTAAATTCATGGTCTTCTTCATAAATCTATTCTTCCTCTATTATTTTTAAGTAAAGCCTCATCAAATACCCAGTTTTACAAATTTGATGACTGTGACAATTTCTTCTCCTTTTCCCTATGTGCATTCAATATTCAAATCCTAATAGCTTTACTTCCTAAGTACTCCTTGAATCTGTCCACTTCTCTCCATCTTCACTGGCAGAACCTATAATCATGCCATCATCTCTTGCATAGTAAATCTGTTGTTCTCCTAACAAGTCACCATCAATACCATTTCCCTCCTTTCTGGACCCACAACTAAAATGACCTACTTAAAATCCTTTATGGCTCTGGAGACACAAAGCAAACCCTTCACCTGCCCTGGAAGGCTTCATACAGTGAGCCTTTGCTTGCCCCATCCTTTCTTCAGGCTGCTCTGAGGTTTGCTCTTTGCACTCCAGCCACAATGACCTACTTTCTAAGTTCATCTAAAGAAATGCTTTCCTTTCCATTCCAGATCCTAAACACTTATTGTTTACAAGGTTCTACCTCCTTAATTACATCCCATTCCTTCTGCTTAGTTAACTCCTATTCATATTTTCTATTTGACTCAACTATCACTTCTACTTAGATACCTGAGCTAGGCTGTCAGGCCTCCCAGTTGTATCCTCTTTAGCACTCTCTATTCTATTTCAGGCATAATTAAATAGCTAGTTTTAAAATGTACGGTTCCCCACCAATCTGAAAACTCTAGGAAGGTAGGCACTGTGACCCCTCCTTCTTATCTATCTTTTCAGTTCCTATTACAACGCCTCATTCAAAGTAGACATGCAATTAATATGTGCTGAAATTGAATATATGAATGTAAAAACCTATGTCAGCAACACAATCACCTAAACAAGCAAGTTTCTTTCAGAAAAGCAAAGCTGGGTCAGTATCAGACAGCCTATTATAATTTTTTACAGACCTTTAACATATTAAAGGTATGACCATATATAGATATGCCAAAAGCTATTGATAACTTTCAGTTAGACATAATAAGAAGTCTTAGTAAATCTGAGAATAACATCAACAGATACAATATGATAAAGTATATATGTCATAGAGCCCCCATTTTTATGTAATAGGAATAGACTAGACACATTCCTATTAAAGCAAGGAAAAAACAATAATGCTTTTGTTGAAGAATATACTATTGTTGCAAGGATTGTCTTCTCCTCCCCATAGAAGTCTATAGATCCCGACCCCTTCATTAGCAAGATTAGCCCTGAGACTCGCAGTGCCCTTCCTCATAGAATAACTATATATTCCCAACTCATTGATAGGAGTAGTTGCCGCGTGACTTGCTTTGAGCAATTTCTTTGGAGCAAAAATAATAGCAACACTCCTAAACAGAAGCTTTAAGAGGCATCTCATGATTCAGCCACACTCTTCTTTCCATCTTTTGAGAGACCACAGTGTTCCAGTTAGGGGCTTCAACAACTGTTCTGGCCAAAGAGACACGGCAATATAGAACAGCACTATGGCTGACCTGTAATGTACAGGAAATATGAGTGAGAAACATGCCTGTGTGTCTGGAGCCACTGAAATGTGGGGTCATTTAATTCCAAAGTACAACTTAGTTCTAAGTTGACTGAGATCACATACTATCTCCATTAGTATTTGACATTTTTTGGTGGGCTCAGAATGGGGTGAGACTAGAAAAAAATATATAATATACAAATATGGGCAAGGAAAATAAGTAACTGTCATTATTTGCCGGTGATATAGTGCTATTTGAGACTCCAAGAGAATCAGCTGAGAATCTATGAAGACCAATAGTATTTGGATATAAGAAACATTTCTAAAAAGCCTTTATAGAACACTTACGTTTATATATTTATACATAAAACATTTTTAGGAACCAAGCCTTCTTTATATCATGAACAACTAGTCATAAACTATAATAAAGTGGTCCCATTTAAAATAGCAGCAGAATAATTTAAATGCTAGAAATTAACTTGGTAACAAATGAGCAAGGCACATAGTTATATTAATAAAGTCATTCATTTGACCTTCAATACATATGTATGAAGAGCTAGATGCTATCATAGGCTTTGTCAATATAACAGAAAGCAAAATGCTGTTATCCTGGAGTTTCCATTCTACTTGTGGATGAGAGTTAATAAACAAATAGGCAAACTAATATATAACATGTGAAGTAGGGATAAGTCCTAAAGAAACATTTAAACAAGATTAGGAGGATGGGAAATGTGGGGGCAAGTGGGAGGGGAGGCACTATTTTATGTAGGATGGTCAGAAAAGGCCTAACCAAGAAGATGACATTTGAGTGAAGACCTGAAAAAAGGTGAGAAGTGAGACATGAGGCTTACCTGGAAAGGTAACAACTCTCTATGTAGAGGGAACAGCAAACAAGTGGTCTTGAGATGAATGGGACATGTCCCTGGACCACTAAGGGGAAAGGTGGTGGAAGATGAGACCCCAGAGATCCCTGGGGGTGAGAAGGGTGAGACACAGCTTGTAAAGGGCTGGGAAATTTTACTCTGATTGAATGGAAATCATAAAGTTTCATTGAAAAACGTTAAAGCAGACAGGAATCAATGCAAAGATATTGTTTCTAGGATTGAAAGGTGCAGTTTTCTAACAATATCATTTCACTTCATGGTAATATATAAATTTTATACAATTCCAAAAACATCCAAAGAGTTATTTTTAGAATTTAACAAATTGGTTTTTTAAAAACATTATCTGAAAGACTATACATAGGGAAATATTCTAGAAAGTTTTGTATCTAAAAAATAAGTAGGGAGCACCCACCTAATCAGACATCAAAACATATTTTAAGCTATAGTAAATAAATGTTTTGATACTGTATAGGAGCAGATTAATTAAATTAGATAGAGTCTCAGAGTATGCATGGGAATTTTCTATTTGAGAAATGGGTGATTATAAATCAGTGGGTGGAAGATGGGTTATTGAGAAGATAATATTGCATCAATTAATAAACATGAGGAGAAAAATAAATTCAATTTCCTATCTCATACCATATTAAAAAAAGACATTCTCATGGCATGTAAACACTTAAACTATAGGAAAACAAATAGATAATGTCATATTTTTTTTTCTGTTTACAATCTTTAGTTTGGGAAAGCTTTTCTCATCATGATACCCATGAAAGAAATTAAGATATAAATACTGAGGGATTGATTATGTAGAAATTTAAAACTTCCATGTGAAAAAAAAATTATCGTAAAAAAAAAGCCACAATTGAAAAGCATGTTTTCAACATATGTGACAAAGGGACATACATCCTTTGGTGATTGTATAGAGAGCCTCAGGAAAAAATGACTAGTTCAATAGCAAAGGGCAAAAATAAACATCTGCGCTTTCAACTAACAAACATTTTTTGAGTAAGTGGCTCTTCTCTACCCGCTTACATTGAAGAGGGAGGAAATGGACAACACATTAGAAGACAAAAAAATAATTTGAGACTGGAGTAACCAAAAAGAGCCAGCCATTGAAAAGCCAAAGGAAAAACTCTGGGAAAAGAAAAGTATGAGGCCCAGGGTGTGAAGGAGCTTGAAGCTTGCAAGGTGGAGAAAGTGGCCAACACAGAGAGAGGGAGAATGGTAGGAAGGTGAGCTCTGGGAAACAGTCAGGACTTGTTAGGTGATGGGAAAGGGCCTGGGCTTTGCGCTACCTGCAATGGCCAATCATTGGAAAGTTATGTGCAGGTGGATGACGTGATCTGATACTTGTCTTTGAGAGATCAGGCCATCTGAAATATGAAGAGGGAATTAAGAGGGAAACTGAGAGATTGATCAGAAAAACACCTGGGTTGGATAATAAAAGGGGTTAAGTTGGGCTCTGATTTCGGCCATGGGGCAGATTCCTAAAAGAGAAATGTCTGAATTGACAGTTATACACATGAAATATTTTGCTAGATATTACCAAATTGCCCTCCAGAAACATGGAAGCAACAATGACATGAGAGTGCTTATTTCCCTCATTTCTTATTAATACAATTATTACTTTTTTCATCTTTGGTAGTATGATAGACAAGTTTATAGGCTTTGAATTTTATTTATTTTAATAATAATATGACCAAGCATCTCTTTTATTTGTTTGATATTTGTAGTTTTTTTTTAATTGCATACCAAATTCAATAGTCAATTCTGTCTTTATGTTAGTTGGTCCCTAAGAAACATTTGATACTTGAACACTTTGTTTTTTTTGAAACACTTTCATCTACAGGCTTCTTGGGCATCGCAGTCTCCTGGACTTCAGCTGACGTCCTGTCCTCTCCTCCTTCAGCTTCTTTGCAGGCTTTGCTTTGGACAAATCTCTAAACATTGGAGTATTCCAAGGGTTTTGATTTTTTTCTCTACCTATGCTTTCCCCTAGATGGTCTCATCTCATCCTACCCTGAGACTTTCATTATCATCTAGGTGCCATAGGTTCCCAAATCAGTATCTCCTCTCCAAACTTCTCCACTTGCACAGGGTGGATACATATTTCCACTTCTCTATAGCAGGTATTGCCAACTTACCCTGCCTGATACACATTGACTTGCAGGGCAACTCTTCCCTGGTTTTCCCATCTCAGTGAATGTTCCTCCATCCCCCCAGTCACTTTACCCCCATTGTGAAAAAACAAAATTCAACTGATTAAATTTTAAAGATCTTATTGGGTTTAATCAGTGATTCATCAGTCAGAAGACATCCAGTTGAGCAGCTAGAATGGAGCTTTCAAGAACTATACAAGGCAAGAGATTTTATAGGCAGAAAGGAGCAAGAACAACGAAGTGGTACTAGGCAGAAGAGCACTTTCCTTACCCAGTGTGTGAGGAAGACTACCTAACTAATGCTGATCAGGCAATTCTTGATCGATTAGCTTAAGGTTCCATTTCTAAGAATGCCAAAGCTGTAATTAGGTCTTGGTTTGGTGACATGGAAATTAAGTGACACCATTTTGGGCCTGTTAACACCCCTTTTTACACTCTCCACCCCAAACTTTTAGGGATCTGTGCTTTGTAAATATAGCAAATGGGATGCAACTTATAAGGGCAAGAATACTTGGCATTATTTGTAATAACTGAAAATCAGAAACAAACTAAATGTCCATCATCAGAATCAGAGTTTAAGTAAATCATGATACAACTGAAGGGAGCAGAATACACCACCCCAACACATACCACTGGCGTGTGGATTATTGCTGAAGACAGTCAAGGCTCCACAGACTGAGAAAGAGCTGTTTACCTTCCCATTAACTGCCTAAAAGAATGTACACAACAGGTCTGTACCAGGAAGAGAGCTAATGCCAAAGATAACTTTTTATAGCAGAAGATGTATCTGCATAACTGGCAAACATTTGTTTGCCAAACATCTGTTCTTCTCATCCTCCTGTGATCCGACTTCCTTCCCTTTAAAGCTCCAGACTCCCACCCCTTTCCCCTTAGCTAAGGATGGCATATAAGCCTCAACTGCCTATCTCTGGATTTCATCTTTGGGGCTCCCACAAATGTAAAATTTGTTTTTCTCCTGTCAATCTGTCTTAGGCCAATTCCATTATTAGACCAGCTAAAGAACCTAGAAGGGAGGAAGGAACCATTTTTCTCTCCCTACACAATCACTGAATGGGAAACTATGAAGCCTTTACAAACTACAAAATAGACTTACTATGAAGTGAAAAGCAAGTTGGAAAGCAGTGTAATCTCAGACAGACAGAACACAAATCCAACTATCCAATGGAAAGTTTTCTTTGGAAGGAGGGATTCCAAAGTAAGTGCTTTGAACCTTTTTTGTTTCACTCAAGTTTTTAATGAGAAGCATTATCATTTTATGATATAAAAACAAACCCGTTTTAAAATGAGGTTTTGCAAAATGGAAGTAAAGGTTAATGTATGGGATTATAAATGAGTTTTGTCCCCATGTTGAATTTTCACAGGAGAACCACAAACAGAGCTAGAAGAAGGAATGGTATTAGATATGTAAAAGCATGTAGTCATGGATTGTTAAAAGACAGCAGTACCAGGAAAGTTGACATAACACCTTCTCAGCCCTAAAGATCTTTCTAAGTAAGAAGGTTTGGAGTCATATTTAACAAAAGGACTAAGTGGAATAAAACTGGTGTGGTACAGTGGCGGAGACGTATATCCAACTATTTAAATATTTATGTTTTAACAACTAGTTACTAGAGGAATCACTGAAAACTGATCTTGGGGCTCTTGACAAGAGGATGAATGGATGGTATCATTAAAAGGGTACTGGTCAGTAACTGGAAGAAGCCATTCATTTTTGGATATGCCCCCTCCTGGGGGACCCTGAGCTTGACATTTCATCTCCAAACTCAGTTTTCTGATCTGTAAAATGAGTTACCATGCCTGTCTTTCCACCCTATGGGCTTATTGCCAGGATCAGATGAACTAAGGAAGGCAGCACCCTACAAACATAAGGCTAATTGGTCCATAGAAGAACCTTGAACAAATTTGCCTGGACAGCAATTATTATTATTTCCTCACATACTATTACAGCACTATTATAAGCCTCTTTGCCCTAAGGGGAAAGCAATTTCCAAAAGGTTCTTCTTGTAATTTACTTTAAAAACACTTAACAAATTAAGATAGTTGATGGAGGAACAGAAGAGTGGATAGGTATGTCACAAAGCAAGCAAAATAAATACAAATGATAATACCAAGGTGGTGGGAACATGCGTGTCAATAAATTACCTCTTATTTTGGGACTTACAAAATGGAGGCTGGCCCGTATCACAAATCTAAACCCAAGTCAGCCTGCATTTACAGGAAACACCTCACTGTCAGGAGACCATACACTGATCGTAATTCTCCACCTCAGCTTGAGCCAGTTTCCTTTGTCCTGCTGGCCTTACCAGGAAATCCCTGACCTCCCAACCCATCATGCCCTACTTCCGCACTGCCTCTCCTGACATCCTATAAAACTCATCTTTGCCCAAAGTCTCCCTCTGCTCCATTGCTTGTGAGGTGCTGTGCTCCCCTCATCCATGGAGCTTTCCTTGAGTAAGACATTAAACTTGTTACTAACTTGTTTTAGTTTGGCCAGTTAACAGTGTTTCTATAAAATTCTTTCAATTTTTCTTTATGTTTAAAAATCTTCACAACGCAATGTTGGGAGGAGCATTCTTTAAAAACAGGAATATACTGTTTCCCTTTTGTCATATAAAGGCAGAGGGGTTAGACTCATTTGCACAGAGAGCACCCTATATTGATAGAAGACAGGTTGTATTATGCTAATTTAAATGCTAGCAGTTTTATGTCAATTAATTATAACATAAATGCCAGTTAACAATCACGGCCACGCCAAAGCATGGTCCCCCTTCCAGCTCTCAACACCAACAACTCGTTCAGAGCAGGAGTTTAACACGAAGCCAGCTGCTTGCTTAGCAGTCTCAGCTTTGCATCTCTATTGCTTTGTGACCTTGAGAAAGATCTTTTTGAATTGTCCAATCGGAAAATACTGACTGCTATTAATGATCACAGGACCACCAAGGACATTTCAGAATGATTTTTAAAGCACTTAGAAACGCCTTAGACAAATTAAATAATTCTTTCTCTCTTTCCTATTGATTTCACTTCTGAGAATTTTTTGAGAATTCAAGATAAGGTTCAAAATGCACTCCCTGTCCCATCCCTCCAGGACCTAGCATAGTGCCTTATACATAGTAATCATTCAATAAATATTTATTGATTTGATCTGATAACCTAAACAGTGTTAGAATGCATTTATTCAGAAAACACATTAGTCATTTGATCATGACAACTACCTTGTCCTGAAGTATATACATCACAAACCTTGAGACCTGTTTGATGCAGCAGAAACCGAGCTCAGATACTAATCTTAGGAGACCTTGATGCGAAGGCAACATTATGTCTGCGGGTTGTTGTTTTTTCACAGTGATACATACCATGGAGTCAAGAGAAGAGATAATAAATCTAATTGATCGCCTTGTACGTTATCTTAACACAGAGTCCGGCACCAATTGTCCTGCCATATTTAAATGAAAGCCACACAGAGTCAACATGATGCTGGAGAAGAGAACAGACTGATATTCTTAATTCTGAAAAACTATATTGGTAATCAATTGGAATGTGAGAGCAATTGAAAAGCTGTCCAATTTTCAATTGTGGTATAAGTTGGGAAACAATTTGAAAATAATAGCTCATACAAAGAGTTTTTGAAGCAGTCAATATGGACTTCGTGTGAAGGACAAATAGGAATTTGGCAACATATGCCATGTTCAGCTGCTGTGCATCAGACAGGATCTGTAGCTCCCACTGAAGGATCCCTCCTCGTATCAGATGGTGAAATCTCTCAGAGCGTGGCTCTACTGAGACTGCATTAACCGGGATATTCACAGAGGAAGCCATTTCAAGGAATGCACATTAACAGGACTATGAATGTTCCTATTAATGTACAGTTATTGCAAATGTATTTACATATGTGGTTTACTGAACTGCTTCACATTAGACATGTTTATCTTATATCTTTTATGGTATAGCGACGTTATGAAACTGTCCGTAAGATTAAAGATAGTTTCCAGCACCACCCACAGACTTGGATCCATTGCTAGACATTTTTTTTTCTTATACAAAAGACTATGTGACATGAAACAACAAAACAACATAAAACAATGTCTGGACATTATGATTTATTTATTTACATGAAGAAAACAAAGTTCTCTGGTTAAATTTCACTTTATCACATACTGAAAAGAGAGAGTGTTTAGGGAACTCAATTTTACATTTGATTGTAGAATTATACTTTTCTTCCTCCAAACTGGTATGATCTCAGTGGATTTAGAGCAAATAATGTAGAGGACCCTCATTCACCCCCAATCCCCCAATCCTGCTGTCTCTTCCCAACACTGGGATCCTATTTGGTACCACGCTCTGCATGATATATATTGCAGATATTTATTACTGTTGAAAGCCAAAACGGCAGCTAATCGATTTAGGTATTTCACTCTGCAGCAAAAGAGCTTTGAATCCAGTTTTTTAAATTCTGACTATTCCAGAATGAAATAATGGTGTTACCCCTCTCATCAGACTACAAATAAAACATTAAAAAAAAACCACACCACATACTTTTTCCTTTTCTTTCTATGCACAAGTTGTTCTTTTCTAACTCTCTTTAGAGGCTTATCCTTGTCTAATGATTTTAACGAGCAGACTAACGCCTCCCTCTGGGATGGCTTAAATGCGGGGTGCCTGAGGAAGTCCTGAATGGCTTCCGACACTCCCTTCCTGCCCTCCGTTTGCAATTTTGATAGAGACACACTTTCCTAGGCCTCATTTACATACCCACACACCCCCGGAGCAGACAGCTGTTTACCTACACTAACTGCACTTGTTCGCACACAGACATGCAAATGAGGTGATGCATAGTTAGTGCAGTTGTGTGTTTATTAAATTTACTCACTTCCTAATAGGCCTGTCTGACTGGCTGAAGGGAGACCTTTTAAATGTTGATGTACAATGCAGATAATAAATAACGTGCTGTTTAAAAAAAAATGCCTTGAGAAAACATAAATTAGATGATTCCAGAAGCCGATTTTTTTCATCTCTAATTTTACTGGTTATTCAAATAAATAAATTTTCCCTAAATGGTTAAAATAGGCTGAAGTTAAACAGCTATGCAAAATGTCACCATAAATAGCATATTGCTTTTCTCTATGCTCCAAGTCAGCTCCAATCACTGTTAAGTTACTTATTTCAAATTTGAACTCAGCCTAAAAACAGATTTTATTCTCCACTGACAATGATCTAGCATTCTGGAAGGAAAGATGCCTAAAGTGCAATAGTCACTTTCTTTAGAACAGAGGTTCCTAACCTAAGGACACGGAGTCCTTAAAGGACACTAAGAGGTTTCTACCAGTCCTTTAGCACCAAGCATTACCTGCAGGACGAAGACATAAACTCCTGTATAAGATATGTACATAAATATTTTGATTAACAAAACTTAAAAAAATTCATTTCCAAGTGCATGTATTGTAAATGTGCAGTCATGTCTTGTTCTCTACACCGCTCTCAAAAAATGGCACTAAAATTGTTATCCCATGCAGGTTTTATAACTTTGATAATTTTTTATTTAAAGATTTCCAGCCTCAAACTGGATACAGTTAGAAACTACTATTCTAGGTCATTGTTGCCACTCTCCTTTCTGTCATCAAAAGACAACAAATGCAAGAACAAAAATCTATAATGCCTAGGAAGTCCCAAAATGAATGCTAAAATAGGAATAACGGCACCAGTTTATGTTTTTGAAGTCCCAAGTTTCCTCCCAAACATCAAACCTCAAATGCCCCATGGAGATAAAGATTTGTCAAAAACTCCCAGTCCCAGATGGAATGTGGACATAAGATCTGTGCAGAGCTTGTGTGTTTCTGCAGACTATTTTAATTTGGGGGAAGTGTGTGGGTAGGGGGGTGGAGGGTTAAAGAAAATTACTTTGAAAAGTTAAAGAAGTTATTATTCATTCTACTATTCATCCAACAAACATCAAATTGTCCTTTCCCACCTGATGTTCTTTCACTGAAGGCATGGAGGCTGACTTTGTAATAATATTTCAAAGCCAGAAAGGTACATTTTGACTCCCTTCTTCCTTTGATTCTAGGCATTAAAATCATTCTGGACCCCAAATGCATCATTTCTCTTGTTTTTTCAAAGATCTCCAGGGAAGAATAGTTTCAGACTTCACCAGTCACTAAGTTCAGTATAATAAAATCCCTTCCATATCCAGGCTGTCTGCAGGATTTCTAACTCCAATCTCTGTCATTCACTTTAAACTTACCTCCTTTTTTTTCCTATCGTGATGGAAATGGGACTATCTGCTCATATTCTCTTTAATCTATTATAAAGTCTGACATACTAGAATATTAATTTAATCAGTTCCTGGCTTTCACTTCACCAATGTAGAAACCCTATATTTGTAAACTTTTTGCTATGTGCCTCATTTCACAACCCCTTTATGTTTCCAGGACTCCTCTAAGAGTTAGCTATAATTCTAACTTACCCCATGTAGCTGAAGACCTTGAAACTAAGTTCTGATCATTGTCAATATAATGAGAGGGTTAGTGAATTATTTCTTTGGTTTCTTCTTCTATTTGTGCTTTCAAGATCATAATCTTGTAAAGATGCTGCAGAGCTGAATTAGATTCAGCTTCTGAAACACTGAAGTTGCATATCCTTCTCTGCAATGTTACTGCATTTCTAATCATCTCTCAAGCTGAGATTTTATTTTCTTAGAATCATCTTTTATAAAATGAAAAACCCTGTGGACAAAGGGGTTTGCTGTGGTTACACTGGATAAAAATACAGTATGTCTTACTGAAAATGCATTGCTCATGTTCCAAACACATTTTTTCCTCTCTCTGAATCTTTTCAGCAAAGATGTCAATAATATCCTTGGCAGTCTGGCATTCTTTAAGGGCTCACCTGTAGAATATTTCTATCCAAAACCATATAATTAACAAAGTCCATGAGAATAGTAAGTGGGGTCCCTAGAGTAAGTAGCATGCATTGGAGGAGTAGCTTTGGTCTCTGAGAGGATCCTGCAAAACATGGCACTTAAAACTTAATTTTGATACCAATCCTAATCTATCAGGATGTAGTTTAAAAATTTTTGTTATTGGAGCAAAGAATTAAGATAATCATCATTTCAAGACACTATTTTCTCATCTGCTAATAATTGAGAAGCCAAAAGCTCTTCCTGTCTTCCCAACTCTGAGATACAAGCAAAGAACCCTAAGAGACCATTAGCAAATTTTTCTATTTTCTGAACTCCTACTGCATTTATTATTCGTGCCATAAATTTTATCACTTAACTGTGTATTGTAATGTTCTATACAGTTTCTTCTTGTGTATTGGTTCTTGCTCCCAGGTAGGATTTTAAGATTCAGTCATCATTAAATTACGATTCTTATATTAAGCAGGTAATGAATAACATTAAAACCTTAATAGATGAATGAAATAAGAGTACCAGTGTAAGTCACTTATTCTTAGGAAATGTTTTATCCAAGCAGGCTCTTTATTGCCTTCACTTGGCTAGCTCTCTGTTTCCCCAAACGTGCATGTAGTCCAAAACTGAGAACTGATTTTATAGTTTGCCTACATAAAAGGGGAACTAGTCTTTATTGGGTGTCAATACCATCAGGCTCTTGCTTAGGGCTTACGGCTGAAAACTCACACTTTTCCTATCACAAATTCACCTTTGTACTCAAGGATCTCTGGGTATTCTCTGTGTTCTTTTGGTTTGCATATCTTTGCTAGATTTAATCTCCAATAAAATAGAGAACTGAACATGTGCTGTATTTTTGCTCCACATTTAGTCTTACCAGAAGGAAGCTGAAGTCATTGCTCAAAGAGATAAAGCCAAAAAAGGGTCTTGGAAAATGATTAATTGTTTTTCATTTTACAGTCTGACATCATAGAGGTTTACCGAATACTGTGTGTCTTCCCACATATATGCGGAGAAGCCATGGGCTCCATGGAGCTCCAGGGCGCTCCTCACACAGGTACTTAGGAAATAACCAGCAACCCACAGCCCAACAACATCAAGGGAACAGCTATGCTGAAATGAAGTGCAGAGTTTAATAAAACCCTCCTTCCAGATTTCTTTAATAAAATGGGCCTATTTCTTATCTTGGAGTAGCTTTGAAACAAGGTTCATTCTTCAGGCAAGAATGGCTGTGCTTTGTTGCTTGATTACTAGTGACCTAATTAGCTGACAATCTGGTACCAGAATATTACAGTGCCAACAGGACAATAATGCAAGGGAGTGTGCTAAGGTTAACCAATCTGGAAGCCTTTCAACACTAAAAGGAACCTGAAAAAGCAAATTATACCCTAGTGTTGATCCTTTAAGCTAAAATCAATTTAACTCACTAAAACCGCTATAGAAGAAATGAGCAGTGCCAGCCTGTTACAGGTTCAGAAATGTTTACCATAGGAAATGCAAAAGCTCCAATTTGATTTTCCTGCCCCATCACTGGTAACAGTAGAGAAGAGTCTGAATCAGTGATAAATTAATGATTATGAGATCAGGATGCTGGTGTTTAGGACTCACCACCCTGATACCAGCCTGTCTACAAGCTTAATGTACCTCCCTGCCAGTTTTAGGATCTTTTTCTCTCTGTGATTTGCTCTTCACATGTTATTTTGGGGACAGATTACCAAAATTCTAAAATACATAATATAAATATGGAAGGAAATGGAAAAGAGGGATGTAGACTCTAAGACACTGATTGCTACTATTAAATAGAAATAGAAAAATCTGTATTTTTAGAAGAAGAAAAACTTAGCAGCCCATCTTTAGTCAGTTTGTTTTGACATGAAAAGTGATGTCTGAATTCTCTCTAAAGGCAGTAAGCTGTTCAGTTGCTGCCATCTATGTCTCAATCAATAGCTTGTCTTTTCTGTCTTCTCTCCTCTTTTCCAGGGTGGAGTTCGTTCTGTGGCCGTTCTGCCACCTTTTTTTCTCCTTCTGGGCTGTCAGATTTCTAAAGCAGACCTGGAGGGAGAAAGCTTGAGGAACTTGTCAGTCCACAGCTGCCGCTCTGTCGAGGACGGTGGGTTTGATTAAAGGGGAGCGGCCCCCCTGGATTTCACAGATCACATCAATCACGTTGATCAGCCCCCGAAAGGCAACATATTGTCTGGGACTCGGCCAAGGAGAGATATCAATTTCACAATTGCACTTACGTCTTTCAGCCAAGAACCACTTTATTTTTGGCTACTGAAGTCTGAGACTTATTTTGGAGCAGGATTCACCCTTTCACACTTTATGCCAGCCTCTTGGCGATAACTTTCTAGCCGTCAGATAGAGGCATCTTTACGTAGCAAATGAGCTCTGCTACACCTTCTTTCCCCGAGAGCTTTGTTTTATATTTTGATAGAATTCTGAGGTTTCTCTTCATTTCTATGGTTAATTCTTACCGCTATCATGAGAGATTTCTGAATGTTGGAGGGAGCCTCCTCTCTAACAACACTCCAGGAAAAAACAAGCATCAGAACCAGATTATTCTAAGAGAAGTTAAAGAAAGCCAAAAGCAATGGTCGAATCTTCCGTTTCGGATGAGACTGATGGCAGTGATATCAATGACAACATGAGAAAGTCAACCCTTCATGCACGTCGATTTTTGATCAGTTCTTTGTATGCCTAAACGTATTTAACATGATATTTCATATTGTACTTTACAAATTGTGGAGAATCATTATATGGAATGATATCATATCCTAGGACCTCATCAAAATGAGACATAGTTTGTTTACAAAAACTTCTGTATTGTGGTAGCTTTTCTC
Organism: Smutsia gigantea; assembly: GCA_032199065.1. Classification (NCBI taxonomy): domain Eukaryota; kingdom Metazoa; phylum Chordata; class Mammalia; order Pholidota; family Manidae; genus Smutsia; species Smutsia gigantea. The sequence continues at coordinate 64,688 of JAVSCE010017883.1, forward strand.
TTTGCCAGTTTTTCATTCTGTACTTTCACTCTTCTTGTCTGGAATTCTGGCTCATTTAAGGAATAAAATGCTTACCAGGAGATGTATTACAATGAAAATCAGATTTATCACCAAAACAAGTATTTGCTGGGGAAAAAAAATTAAAAATATACCTCTCAGGACTTCATAAGTAAAAATACATATTCCAGTGACTGTAAATATCTTACAAAACATTTCAGCTTAATAAATTAAAGCAGATAACTGAAGGGTATTATCTAGCCACTTTTGCTATGTAAATCATATAAGGAATTACAGAACTAAATTTAGTGACTTTCTAAAACAAAGTTTTGCTTGGTTTTGATATTCAATAATTTGAAAAACTAAAATTTCAGAGCTGAATACTGATAAATCCTCTTTTAGGATTAGATCTTTGTAGGTTTAATGCCTACCAACTACAGTTTACGCAAAACTTCTTTATTAATAAATGATTAAATACTTACAATGGCATTATTTGTGAGTTAACATTTATTCAAACTTGACATAAACTTTTTATAAGATACTTCTCTTTTAGTTCCAAATAATCTAAAGTGAATTTTTAACACTGGCTTCAAACATTAAATTTAATATATTCTTTCAATAATTAAATGAAATAGTTTCAAACAGAGCTATGTTTAGGAAATACTGTTTGATCGTGTTATTTTCCTTTGAATCATCAGAAGTAGGTGATACTCTTTTTTTTCAATTATTTTCTTACATAGCAACCCATAAAAAGACATCAACACAACGTGTTTCTGAAAATTAACTCCAGATCTCAGCTTCCATTTTAACGTGATTATATTACAGGTGTCTGGAGCTGTAATAAGTGTTGAAGTCTAATTGTGTTTAAATGAGGTAAGATACGTTAACTACTGTCAACAATAACTATCTCTGAAATGTACTGCTAGAGTCTTTAAATACCTTTAAAGGCCTTCCTTACATTATTTTAAAATGCTTCATTTTGTAGATCTGGGAATATAAATGGTTCTTTTTAATGTTTACAATTTCACCTTTATGTCTATAAACAATCTTGTTTAATCTCTCTTGCTATAGGATTCTTTGATCTAGTATTTCTTTTCTACTGATACGAAGTACTGCAAAATCTAATTTTAAATTCCACGCTTCTTATTCCTCCAAAGGAGACTGTGGTGCAGTGAAGTTCACTTTAGAGGGTAAAAATGCTAATTAACACTTTCAGGTCAATGAGTATTTTGAGAAAATTTTTATTCTTAACCCCATGTCTTAAATCTGTTTTTAAATGTGGTTAAAAGTGTTTTTAAATGTGACAGGGATGTCTTTCACCAAGTTACAGAGAGAAGAAAGATAAACGATTGATGTCTGTAGAGTGTCATTATTTGCGATGATAAGACTTTCTTGAGAATACGTGGTGTGTCATATTTTTCTGAAATTTGAATTTTGGTAAAGTAAATATTTTAATGTAGTTTTAATTAATTATATTTATAACATTCTTTAAGTTCATTAAGTTGAAAGTGATTTGTGTCTTTCCTCTTTAAATCATGTATTAAATCCCAGAATGTCACATTAAAAATGGAGAAAAGCTATTATTTGCCTAAGTGAATCTCACTACCTGTGATAATTTATCATTAATTTAACTGAGTTCCTTGACTTTCTTCATCTTGCTTTTCCTGTTAGATATCTACACCTTCAATGCATAGCCGATATAATCATGCACTGAACTAAGTCAGCAGTTTTGACATCTTCATTTCAATGTCCTTTTCTGTACCTTCAGCAATGTTAATGTTACAAATTATAGGAGGGCATATTAATAGCCATACCCAAGAAGCAGAAAGAAAAGTGCATTTTTTTAAACTAAGTACTAACTTGGGATTTCCCGGGCCCATTGTCAAGTCAGCCGAACCCACGGCTCCTCCATTGTGATGATAATGGATTCCCTGTTGTTGGCGCAAAGGTCGCGAGGTCACCGTAAGCTCCTTAATGGACTGTGAAATAACTTTAACTGCATTAACCTCTCTGGATCACATGGGTAGCACCAACCGCCACTCCTGAAATTCTCATTCGCTTATAGAGACAATGCCATTAGATTATTATATTTTCCATTTTGAATAGCAATAGGCTCAAAGCAATTATGCAGCTAAGCATTTCCATTAAGTGAATAAGGCCTTAAAGAAGATTAACTAGAACATCTCTTGCCTTAGATGTGGGGGGTAGGAGCAGATACTTCTGAAAATTTCACTGGACTTTCAGATACCTTAAACTCAAAGGGTCTACCAGTTTCAATTTTAGGCTGTTAAGTTATCAGGTGAAATGCAAATATATGCATTACTCTGCCCAAATGGATTCTCCCTATTCCCTAAGCTGAGCAGTATATTTAAAGGATAAAAGTTTTACCCATCTATTGATTTTCCCAAAGGAAAGGAATCATCAACTATGAAACCAAGATAACTGAAAACTAAGAACTTAAGTCAGAGAAAACCACCCTGGAAGTCTTCTGTTGTCTTTTCTCTGACTCTGTGTGTCAGAAATACCCATTTCCCCAGGAATTTAAATGCTGTTGTTCTAATTTCTGCCTGATGGTTATTGTGTTTTAAAAGACCGAAAATGATTTTCTTTGAAACCACACAAAGCTGGGAAGCCCTTATTATCTGAAGGACAAGAATAATTGGTATTGGTTTGCATAGATATAATCAGACATCTATTTACCCACGAGTTAAGCTCTGTTGGATAAGTATCCAAGAGAGATTTAAAAAGTACTATGGCCATCAGTATTATCATTAAAGTACCTCATTGTCATCTTGATATGACATAATGAAAAAACACACCACATTAAACACGTTTTAAATGTTATTTGATTTGCTAGTGAGATACCATGAGCTGAAAAATGAAAACAGACTACATGTCTTTGCTTCTAAAATGCATATTTTAAGGTTCCAAAATTAGGATTTACTTTGCAATCGATTTCTTATATTTACCTAGTATTTTCTTTTTAATTCTGGAAAATCTGTTATAATTCAATGTGTCTTAGATTGGGAAAATAGAGTGAACTAGTTCAAGGTATTAACAACCTTTCTTTAATCTTGATCTGGGTGTATATGTTTTAACCTTGGAAAAACTACTTTTTGAGGGTTAGGTGGTTGTTGGTTATTGTTTTCTAGAAATGAGAGAGAGGGAAAGAATGGGAGCACAGCAATTTGGCCTTTGAGTATAAAATGGAATTGCTTCTATTATCTAAGAGATCTGACAGAGGGGGTAAATTACATTTCTGCTAAGGCCAAATACATCAAAATCTATTATTTGATCACAGCAGCAACTATTATAGAAAAGATCTTTTGCTAATGTTTTTGCCTCTTTCCCTGAGAGCTGCTTTGCTTTACTTGGTCAGAGTCACTTCCTCTGAGGGCAGCCCACAAAATGGATCAGCCAGCTTACTATTCGCTCATTCAGTAATCAATTATTGCATACTTTTTGCATGCCATTTTTGATATGGAGACATTCTAGTTATGGAGACAGACAAGTAAATTAGCAGTGTTATGATATGTATTTTATATTGAGTCCTGTTTAGACAATGTGGAAGCTCAGAGAAGGGAATCTATCATACATTTCCTTAACAGTTGAATTAAAGTTGGGTTTCATGTTTTTCTATCTCCCTTCTCACTTCAGCTCACTATAAAACTATTACCCAAGAGGTTTGGAGCTTGTTTCCTGAACATATAGCATGCTTTGCTCCCCTTATAACTTTCTGAGTTGCTCTCCCCAGCCTGCCATTCCATGTTGAGTCTGATGCTGTATGTATGGAAGGCTGATGAAATGGACTCAAGGTATTAGACATGACATGTGAGTTGGTTGCTTGTCTCATGACCCAATTGCAAAAATACAGAACAATCAATTAATCTATAAATATGTACAGATCATCTACTATGTAATAGCAAGTTTTTGAGTGGGTATTTTTACTCAAAATGTGTGTTTGAGATTTGGATTGTTAAGGGTGCAGTAAACACTCACATGACTAAGTGAGCTCATTTGAAATCCTTATGGAATCTGTTCAATAGGGTGAAAATTCAAGTCAATAAATAACATGTTAATATACTGCTATGAATATAACATGCAGAACCTTAAGAGCAATGCCTGTATTTCCCTTGCAGCACCTTCCTGCCAAGAATATGAGCATACTGCATAGTGGATGAAACCCACTGAAAAGTCTACTGTATATCCAACAACATATAAAAAGAATTATGCATCATGACAAAGTTGGATTTTTCCTAGGGATGAAAGGTTTGTTTACCATCCACAAACCAATTAATGTAAAACATAACATAAATAGAATAAAAAACAAAGCAGACAACTATCTCAATACACACAGAGAAGGACTGAACAAAATCCAACACTTTTTCGTGATAAAAACACTCAACAAACTAGAGAAATCTGCAAAAAAATCCATATCTAACATTATATGGTGAAATATTGAATGCTTTCCTCTTTAGATCAGTAACAATACAAGGATGTCTGGCTCTTGCCATTTGTCAACATCGGTCCTGGAGGTTTGAGGTAGGGTGATTAGGCAAGAAAAAGGAATCCAGATTGGAAAGGAAGAAGAAAAACTACCTCTGTCCACAGATGGCATGTACATGTATATGGAAAATCCTAAGCAATCCATTAAAAACTTATTCAAACTACTAAGAGTTTAGCAAGGTTGCAGGATAAAAGATCAACACAGGAGGTTCCAGGAAGATGGCGGCGTGAACAGGGTGGCAGAAATCTCCTCCCAAAACCAAATATATTTATGAAAATACAGAAAAAACAACTATTCCTAAAAGAGAGACCAGAAGATACAGGACAACGCCAGCCTGCAGCTACACCTGAGAGGACTCGGCACCCCACAAGGCGAGTAAGATACGGAGCCGTGACCCGGCAGGATCCAGCACTCCCCCACCCCAGCTCACCGGTGAGAGGAGAGGATTCAGAGCGGGGAGGGGGTGGAAGTAGAGGCCCACCGAATAACCAGTCCTGGTGATCTGCACAGGGAGCACTGACACACTTCGCGCAGTGTATCAGAGATTGGAGAGACAGAGGTGCAGATTCCAAGAAGGCAGGTCCACCCAGCCGGTTCCCTGGGACAAAAGAAAAGCACGTGCTTTTTTAGGGGTCTTAAAGAGACAGGGGCCCAACGGAGTAGCAGGATCGTCCCAGTGCACTCAGCAAAGCAGGCTGGGAATCCTGGGGAATTTCGGTCCCCTTGGACTGTGGCTGGGAAAAGCAGTCACATCCAGACTTCCCACAGAAATCAGCAGCCTCCCATTGTTTCCCTCCCTGGCCAGAGTCACAAAGAGCCCAGCGAATGGGCGTGGCTGTGGAATAGTGGAGCAGCAGCGCCACCTACAGGATCGTCACAGAAACTACATCCGGCAGGTGTTCTTTTTTTTTCCTCTTTTTTCCCTTTCTTTTTTTCTTTTTCTGACCACTTCTATCTCCATGAAAAGACAGAGGAATATGGTACAAACAAAGCTTACCCAGAATACCCCAGAGAGGGAGCCCGATGGGATGGACATGCACAATCTTCCTGAAAAAGAATTCTGAATAAAAGTCATAACCATGCTGATGGATCTACAGAGAAATATGCAAGAGCTAAGGGAGGAAGTGAGGGAAGTGAGGAAAGACAATGCAGAGAGGAAACAAGTGATTGACGGGCTTAGCAGCAGAATGGATGAGATGCAAGAGACTGTTAATAGAATAGAAATCAGAGAACAGGGATACAGAGAAGCTGAGGCACAGAGAGATAAAAGGATCTCTAGGAATGAAAGAATTTTAAGACAACTGTGTGAACAATTCAAATGGAACAATATTCGCATTATAGGAATACCAGAAGAAGAAGAGAGAGAAAAAGGGATAGAAAGTGTCTTTGAAGAAATAATTGCTGAAAACTTCCCCAAGCTGAGGAAGGAAATAATCTCTCAAACCATGGAAGCCTACAGATCTCCCAACACAAGGGACCGAAGGAAGACAACACCAAGACACATAATAATTAAAATGGCAAAGATCAAAGATAAGGACAGAGTATTAAAGGCAGCTAGAGAGAGAAAAAAGATCACCTACAAAGGAAAACCCATCAGACTTCTCAACAGAAACCTTACAGGCCAGAAGAGAATGGCATGATATATTTAACGTAATGTAACAGAAGGGCCTCAAACCAAGAATATTGTATCCAGAACGATTATCATTTAAATATCATGGAGGGATTAAACAATTTCCAGAGAAGTGAAAGCTGAGAGAATTTGCCTCACATAAACCACCTCTACAGGACATATTAAAGGAACTGCTCTAGAGGGAAGCACTCCTAAGGCTAAAAAGAGGTCACCAGAGAAAGTGAAACCATAGCAAAGAAAGCAGACCATACAGATACTAACTAAAGGCAAAGAATAAAACACCTAGTATATAAAGAAGGGAGGAGGAAGAATAAGAAGGGAGAGAAATAAAGAATCATCAGACTGTGTTTACAATGACTTAACAAGAAAGTTAAATTAGACTGTTAGATAGTAGAGAAGCTACCCTTGAACCTTTGGTAAACATGAATCTAAAACCGGCAATGGCAATAAGTACATATCTATGGATAATCACCCTAAATGTAAATGGACTGAATGCACCAATAAAAAGACACAGAGTTACTGAATGGATAAAAAAGCAAGACCCATCTATATGCTGCTAACAGGAGACTCACCACAAACCCAAAGATATACACAGACTAAAGGTGAAGGGATGGAAAAACATATTTCATGCAAACAACAAGGAGAAAAAAAGCAGGTGTTGCAGTACTTGTATCACACAAAATAGACTTCAAATGAAGAAAGTAGCAAGAGATAAAGAAGGACATTGCATAATGCTAAAGGGGTCAGTCCAACAAGAGGATATAACCATTTTAAATATATATGCACCTAACACGGGAGCACCGGCATATGTGAAACAAATACTAACAGAATTAAAGGAGGAAATAGAAAACAATGCAGTCATTTTAGGAGACTTCAACACACCACTCACTCCAAAGGACAGATCAACCAGACAGAAAATAAGTAAAGACACAGAGGCACTGAACAACACACTAGAACAGATGGACCTAACAGACATCTACAGAACTCTACACCCAAAAGCAACAGGATAAATATTCTTCTCAAGTGCACATGGAACATTTTCCAGATTAGACCACATACTAGGCCACAAAAAGAACCTCAGTAAATTCAAAAATATTGAAATTCTACCAACCAACTTCTCAGATCACAGAGGTATAAAACTAGAAATAAATTTTAGAAAGAAATCAAAAGGGCTCACAAATACATGGAGACTTAACAGCATTCTCCTAATTAATCAAGGGGTTAACGAGCAAATCAAAGCAGAAATCAAAGAATACATGGAGACTACTGACAACAACAACACAAAGCCACAACTTCTGTGGGGTGCAGCAAAGGCACTTCTAAGAGGAAAGTATATTGCAATCCAGGCCTATTTAAAGAAGGAAGAACATCTCCAAATGAATAGTCTAAAGACACAATTACTGAAATTGGGAAAAGAAGAACAAATGAGGCCCAAAGTCACCAGAAGGAGGGACATAATAAAGATCAGAGAAGAAATAAGTAAAATTGAGAAGAATTAAACAATAGAAAATATCAATAAAACCAACAGCTGGTTCTTTGAAAAAATAAACAAAATAGATAAACCCCTAGCCAGACTCATTAAGAGAAAAAGAGAATCTACAAACAAACAGAATCAGAAATGAGAAAGGAAAAATAAAGAATCATTAGACTGTGTTTACAATGACTTAACAAGAAAGTTAAATTAGATTGTTAGATAGTAGAGACGCTACCCTTGAACCTTTGGTAAACATGAATCTAAAACCGGCAATGGCAATAAGTACATATCTATGGATAATCACCCTAAATGTAAATGGACCCCACAGAAATACAAAGAATTATAAGAGAATATTATGAGAATCTATATGCTAACACGCTGGAAAACCTAGAAGAAATGGACAACTTCCTAGAAAAATATAGCCTTCCAAGACTGACCAAACAAGGAACAGAAAAACTAAACAAACCAATCACCAGCAATGAAATTGAATTGGTAATCAAAAAACTACCCAAGACCAAAACCCCAAGACCAGATGGATTCACCTCTGAATTCTACCAGACATACAGAGAAGAAATAACACCCATTCTCCTTAAAGTTTTCCAAAAAATAGAAGAGGAGGGAATACTTCCAAATACATTCTATGAAGCCAGCATCACTCTAATACCAAAACCGGGCAAAGACCTCACCAAAAAAGAAAATTACAGACCAATATCCCTGATGAACGTAGATGCAAAAATACTCAACAAAATATTAGCAAACCGAATTCAAAAATACATCAAGAGGATCATACACCATGATCAAGTGGGATTCATCCCAGGGATGCAAGGATGGTACAACATTCGAAAATCCATCAACATCATCCACCACATCAACAAAAAGAAGAGCAAAAACCACATGATCATCTCCATAGATGCTGAAAAAGCATTTTACAAAATTCAGCATCCATTCCTGATTAAAATTCTCAACAAAATGGGTATAGAGGGCAAGTACTTCAATATCATAAAGGCTATATACAACAAACCCACAGCTGACATCGTACTTAACAGCGAGAAGCTGAAAGCTTTTCATCTAAGATTGGGAACAAGACAGGGATGCCCACTCTCTCCACTGTTATTCAACATAGTACTGGAGGTCCTAGCCACGGCGATCAGACAAAACAAAGAAATACAAGGCATCCAGATTGGTAAAGAAGAAGTCAAATTGTCACTATTTGCAGATGACATGATATTGTACATAAAAAACTGTAAAGACTCCACTCCAAAACTACTAGAACTAATATCTGAATTCAGCAAAGTTGCAGGATACAAAATTAACACACAGAAATCTGTTGCTTTCCTATACACTAATGATGAACTAACAGAAACAGAAATCAGAAAAACAATTCCATTCACAATTGCATCAAAAAGAATAAAATACCTAGGAATAAACCTAACGAAGGAAGTGAAAGACCTATACTCTGAAAACTACAAGACACTCCTAAGAGAAATTAAAGAAGACACAAAAAATGGAAATCCATCCCATGCTCTTGGCTAGGTAGAATAAATATTGTCAAAATGGCTATACTACCTAAAGCAATCTATAGATTCAATGCAATCCCTATCAAACTACCAACAGCTTTCTTCAATGGACTGGAACAAATAACTCTAAAATTCATATGGAACCACAAAACACCCCGAATAGCCAAAGCAATCCTGAGAAGGAGGAATAAAACAGGAGGAATTATGCTCCCTGACTTCAAGCTCTACTACAAAGCCACAGTAATCAGGACAATATGGTATTGGCACAAAAACAGACCCACAGACCAGTGGAACAGAATAGAAAATCCGGACATTAACCCAAACATATACAGTCAATTAATATATGATCAAGGAGCCTTGGATATACAATGGGGAGATGACAGCCTCTTTAGCAGCTGGTGTTGGCAAAACTGGACAGCTACATGTAAGAGAATGAAACTGGACTATTGTCTAACCCCATACACAAAAGTCAATTCAAAATGGATCAAAGACCTGAATGTAAGTCATGAAACCATAACACTCTTAGAACAAAACATAGGCAAAAATCTCTTGGAGATTAACATGAGTGACTTCTTTATGAACATATCTCTCCAAGCAAGGGAAACAAAAGCAAAAATGAACAAGTGGGACTATATCAAGCTGAAAATCTTCTGTACTGCAAAGGACACCATCAGTAGAACAAAAAGACATCCTACAGTATGGGAGAATATATTCATAAATGACGTATCTGATAAGGGGTTGACATCCAAAATATATAAAGAACTCACGCACCTTAACAAACGAAAAGCAAATAATCCAATTAAGAAATGGGCAGAGGACATGAATAGACACTTCTCCAAAGAAGAAACTCAGATGGCCAACAGGCACATGAAAAAATGCTCCACATCACTAATCATCAGAGAAATGCAGATTAAAATCGCAATGAGATATCACCTCAGACCAGGGAGGATGGCCAACATCCAAAACACAAACAACAACAAATGTTGGTGAGGATGTGCAGAAAAGGGAACCCTCCTACACTGCTGGAGGGAATGCAAATTAGTTCAGCCATTGTGGAAAGCAGTATGGAGGTTCCTCAAAAAACTCAAAATAGAAATACCATTTGACCCAGGAATCCCACTCCTAGGAATTTACCCTAAGAATGCAGTAGCATAGTTTGAAAAAGATATATGCACCCCTATGTTTATCGCAGCACTATTTACAATAGCCAAGAAATAGAAGCAACCTAAGTGTCCATCAGTAGAGGAATGGATAAAGAAGAGGTGGTACATATACACAATGGAATATTATACAGCCATAGGAAGAAAACAAATCGTACCATTTGCAACAACATGGATGGCACTAGAGGGTATTATGCTCAGTGAAATAAGCCAAGCCGAAAAAGACAAGTATCAAATGATTTCACTCATATGTGGAGAATAAGAATAAAGAAAAAAACTGAAGGAACAACACAGCAGCAGACTCACCGAACCCAAGAACGGACTAATAGTTACCAAAGGGAAAGGGACTGGGGATGATGGTTGTGAAGGGAGGGGCAAGGGGGAACAAGGGGCATTATGATTAGTACATGTAATGTTGGGGGGCACAGGGAGGGCTGTACAACTTAGAGAAAACAAGTAGTGACTCTATAGCATCTCACTACACTGATGGACTGTGACTGTAATGGGGTTGGTGCGGGGGACCTGATGAAGGGGGTAGTTTAATCACCATAATATTGCACATGTAATTGTAGATTAATGATACCAAAATAAATTAAAAGAAAAAGATCAACACATGCAAGTCAAATGTGCTTCCCTTCCCTTACAATGAAAAATTTCAAAATGATATTAAGAAAATAATTTCACTCACAACAGCTTTAAAAAGAGCAAAATCCTTAAGAATAAATTTAGGAAGAGAAATGAAAAACTTACCTACTTTGACAACTATAAAACACTACTGAAAGTAACTAAGACAAAATAAACAAATGGAAATATATCCCATGTTCATGGACTGGAAGACTTAAGATTAGGAGGCAATATTCCAAAAACTGATCCACAAATACAGCAGATCACATTCAGATAACACAATGCCTATCAAAATCCCTGCTGATTTGTTTGTAGAAATTAGCAACTCGATCCTAAAATTCACATTAAGTTTTCATAAACAATGGTACAAGACCAAAAATGGCCAAAATTATCCTGATAAAAAAGAACAAAGTTGGAGGATTTACACTGCCTGATTTCAAAACTTAATACAAAGCAACTGTAATCAAGACAGTGTGGTACCTGCAGAAGAATAGATATATAGAAAGCAATGCAATAAAACTGAAAGTCCAGAAATAAATCCATACATCAATGGTCATCTGATTTGCAAAGGTGATTTTGAAGGGTGCCAAGACCATTCAATGGGAAAAATCTTTTTTTTTAACAGACAGTGCTGAGAAAACTGGGTAGCCATATAACAAAAAATTTAGAGGGACCCTTACCTCACATCATGTAAAAAAATAAATCAAAATGGATTAATGACTTAAATGTAAGAACTAAAACTATAAAACTCTAAGAAGAAAATATAAGGGTATATCTTCATTCTCAGACTTCAGAGTTCTTAGAAAGGACACCAAAAGCATAAGCAAAAATGAAAAAAGCAGATACATTGGATTGCATCAAAGTCAAAAGCTTTGGTTTTTCAAAAGGACCCTTTAAGAAACTAAAAGATAAATTATTTTCACATAATATATTCATCTATGGACTGGTATATAGAATATGTAAAAGACACTTATAATGTAATAATAAAAAGAGAAGCCAATTTTAAAGTGGGCAAAAAATTGAATAGACATTTCTCCAAGGAATATATGTAAATGGCCAATAAGTGCATGAAAAGATGTTCAATATCAGAGATATAATGAAATAAACTTTTGTACTTTATCCCCAGATCCTGGCACAAGAGCTTTCTAAAGTTGTTTGAATTTCCTCAGTGATGGAGTGATAGAAGGATATTTTGTTCTAATGAGAGACAATGAGTTTTGGGATGGAGACTGGTCACCAAAAGACCAATCCTTGATTGGAAGCTTGTAACATTCCTCCCCAACCTCTAAGGAGGAGAGAGGAATTGGAGAATGAGTTGATAAGAGATTGTGCCTACATGATAAAACCTGTATAAAAAAAGTCTAAACAGGCTTCAGAGAGCTTCCAGGTTGATGAACATATCTATGTGACAGGAGGATGATGCATTCCAGATCTACAGGGATAGTCTCTTGTGCTTAGGACATTTCTCTCCTCACCCTGTGTACTTCCTTATCTGTTTGTTTGTATCCTCTATGACATCCTTTACAATAAACTGGTAAAAGCAAGTAAAGTGCTTTCCTGAGTTTTAAGAGCCATTTTCTACCAAATTGTTGATGTGAAGGAGAGGATTATGCTAACCGCTGATTTATCGCTAGTTGTTGAAGTTCAGGTGGCAACCTGGCACTTGCAAACTGACTGTCTAACATGGGGGAAGTTGCATGGGTAGTCCGAACCCATGACCTATGCGGTCTACAGTATCTCCAGGTAGTGTCAGAGTTCAACTGACTTGTAGAATACCCAGTTGGTGTCTGGAAAGTTGGAGAATTGGTTGGTATAGGAAAAAAACCCACACATTTGGTTTCAGAAATATAATGAGTAAAAACAGTTCAATATCATTGGTCATCAGGGAAATACAAATCAAAATCATAATGAAATATCCCTTCATCCCCACTAGGATAGCTACAATCAAGAAAGTCAGACAATGACAACCATTGGTGAAAATGAGTAAAAACCATAACCTTCATGCAACTGCTGATGGGAAAGTAAAATGGCGCAGCTGCTTTGCACAACAGTCTGCTGTTTCCTTAAATGATTAAACATGGAGTCACCATAGGATCCAGCAATTCTACTTGCAGGTATGTACTCAAGAGAAATGGAAACATATATCCACACAAAACTTGTATATGACTGTTTAGGTCAGCATTATTCATAATAGCCAAAGATAGAAATAACCCAAATACTCATCTGCACTAATCAATAAAGAAAATATAATACATCCACACAATGGAATATTACTCAGCCATAAAAATGGAATGAATATACAGACACATGCTACAACATGGATGAACTTTGAAGACATTCTGCAGAGTGAAACAAGCCAGACACAAAAGATCATATTTTCTATGATTCTGTTCCTATGAAGGACCAGAACAGGGAAGTGTACAGAGAAAGAAAGTAAATCAGTGGTTGCTTGGGACTAGAGGAGAGATAGGGGAGGTGGGTAAGGGAATGATTCTAAAGGGTACTGTTTTCTCTTTGAAATGATAAAAATATTGTAAAATTGATTGTGGTGATAATTACACATATCTATGAAAATACTAAAACCCATTACATTGTATACTTTAAATGGGTGAATTATACAGTATGTGAATTAACCACAAAGCTGCTAAAAAAGAAAATTCTACAATATGTATCTCAATTTATGTAGTCTAGAATGATCTAATTGCCTTTCAGTTAAGGGAAATCATTTTCCAACAATAAACATGCAAAATGAAGAATTTGTTATTCTCAGTATTATACTGTAGGTATCAGATTGCCACCAGAGTCAGGATGATTGGCAGCAGGTCTCTGAGGCAATAGGTAACCTGAGGTTTCATGTGCAAAAAGTCTAGGTTGATTTAACTTCTGCTCTCATATCTAGATTATACCAGGAAGACTAGAAACTTAACATAATTAATCCTAAGAACTCAAAGTATTTCAAGGTCCCTTATCTGAACATCGTTTGAAAGCAACTACTACCTTAGTTTTGTCCCTTTCCCCAGCAAATTGGACTCTAGTATAATTCTTATTTCCATGCAGTATTTTCCAATTCTTAGGGTTTATATCATGCCTATCTTCTCTCTGCAGTTTTTAAATTACAGCTGATGTCCTTTGTAATAAGCACGTGACAGTATCGCTTTGAAAGCTACAAATAATATTATTTTTAATATTATAAATTGGAGCAAAATTTAGCAAGTCAGTGTGTGACCACTTCAGGATAAATGCAACCAACAGAATCACAGTGAGTCCCTGAAATCCATTTCTTGCCCTTGTACAGAGGAAAGAGAATTGGTGAGTGTGTCTTTATGTAAGTGTTCTCACTAAAGTTTTATTTGCTTCAGGTCTTAAGGGGGCACAGCAGTTTGCCATGAAGGCTCTTGCAGCCTTACATTGTGCTATCCAAGGTGCTTTACCTTCACAGGTCTTGCTCCCATTAGTACCCACTGAGTGATGGGATTTTAATCCACCTGGGCATTTTTCATATATCACCAGACAACTTTTTTAAAGCCTAGAGATACCTATATTCATATCACATCTTTCAAGGACATTTCAAAATTCCCCAGAGAACTGTTTCCTTTTCCTTCAGCAATGCACATGGCCTAGGAAAATATTAAGCACTATTATTGAGTACTTAGCCCTTCATCTTTAGGAAAGAATGACTCAGGAAATTCAGTGGGATGATTCACTGCAGTCGGTGTGGTGACTGATGTCTTATGATAAACCCAGCTTCAAGACCCAATAGCAATGGTCAAGAGACTCAGTCATTCCACAGTTGTGTTTTGTGTGTCTGTCACATGCAAAACACTCAACAATCCTAAGAGAGACTCAGCCTACAAAAGCAATGAGGGAGGATACATACATCACCGTTATATTAGGCTGCATGTAACAAAAACCATTGACAATGTACCCATTTCGGTAGGAATTAAGAGTGAGAGGAGATCATATTGGCTTCATGGAAGTGGCGGTATTGGAGCTGAAATGTGAAGAAGATGGTATTTCAACAGGTTAAAGGATGGTAAGCACATTCTAGACAAAGAAGTAGGTAAACAAGGAAACACAAATCTTGGGATATTTAAGGAGAGGAGAATAATGATATTTGGCTGGACCATAGGACATTAATAGGAAAGAAGTCTGGGCAGTTGAAGCTAAATCATGAATAAAAGTAGAACATCACTTTAAGAAATCCAGATTTTACCAAGGGGATTCCATTTTTAGCAGGCTATTCAACCGTTCCAGACAGATGTCAATGAGCATTTTCAAAGACATAGAAAAAGCAGTTTTTAGTAGCTGAATCCATAGAGGTTGGAGACTGATTAGTTGTAGAGTATAAAGGAAAGAGGCAAAGATCACTCCTGGGTGCCAAAGTTCAGATGTGGAATAGGAATGGGAATATGAAGAAAGAGACCTAGTTCAGAGAAGGAATATGAGTTACATTTGTGAAAGAGATTGAACATTTCAGGGCATATCCCAAACGTGATCTTGGGCAGCACGTGCAAGTGTGAGATTAGAGTTGGAAGAGAGGTCACGACTACAAGTTATAGATTTGGGGTCCGCTTGCACACCAATGATGCCTTGGAGCCTCTTGAACTGATAAATAAGAAGAATTACATAGGGAATAAGACAATTCAATAGATGTTAGGAAATAAAAGGGACCATGGAAGAGAAAAGGAGCGATAAGATAGATGCAAAGCTAGTGATTTGATAGTGAGGAAATTCTTTGGAGAGAAATCAGCGAACAACAAAATTCAATATATAATAATGCTGTTATTAACTTACAGTTACATAATATTTTTACAACTTAGCAAGCACTTGCAAAATTTCTGAGCAATGTAGAGAATTTTACTAATAAATTTAGTTTTTCAAAGCTTCAAGCTTCAATCTTCATTTGCAGAAAGTAGGAAGACAATGAGAAAACCAGCAATAGATCAGGGAAAAGGCGAATTATCACTTAGAGCATAATGAATGCACCTTATAATTAATTAATAGAGACTAACCTCAGTGAGGCCCTCAGATTCTTACATCATTTTAGGTGGATCAATTTTGTATAACCATTGCATCCTAGAAAGGAAGAGTGACCAAAGTTTTGAAATTAAAAAAGGAAAATGTAAAGGTCAACTTTAATCTTTATCGCTGTAATAAAAAGGAGACGACTTCTTACTAAATTCAAAGGTTAAACAAAGGAACCAAGAAAGAGAAAAAGTGTGTCCGGGGCAATCATTTTTCAACTCCAGAAGATTAAATGGACCCAAGAGATAAACTGTGAAACTAAACAAATCTCCTTTCACCAATAAAAAATTTACTTTTATTTTTTTAAGGTGCTTTTCTTTTTCCGAAATATTTGTCATGTAAAAAATCTTCCCCTGTGAGCAATTTGAACTCAAAGTTCTAAGGGAGGAAAAGCTGCAAATTTAGCAAATTGTTCCCTTTATTATTTCCTGAGGTTCTCAGATATAAAGGCCATTTCATTTGGCTCATCAAGGAAGTCCTTCTGTTTGTTAAGGTAACTATATTTAGTTAGGAGAAGATAGTTCCATAACTGCCTTGAAGGGTAACCTTGACTATCCTGATAAAATATTCAATTATACAATCTTCAGCACCATTACTAAAAATTAGCACATGCTAGAGGAATGTGAATGAGTTACTCTTCCCATTGGGGCCAGGTTCATGGAAACTTCATGTGTCGGTTTACATTTTTCATTTCACCATAGGTTTTCTTTCCTTTGAATATACACACACCTTCTTTTAGCCTTAAATTTATATTAAATATATCTTACAACGTTAGGGCTTTTCAAAAAACTCATCTCACTTGATTCTTTAAAAAAACATCCATGTGGTAAACTAAACAGAGCTTGTAATTCCCATCTCACAGATGATGAAAATGACTCAGAAGAACCAGAGGACCTGTTGCAAGTGCATAGCAGAACCCCCTGCCTTTTAGGGTAAGCAGGTGTCATCTGTGTTTGCTCATTTATGATCTGTTTCCCACACTGAAATGCAAGCTCCCAAAGGCTTTGTTACCCACTGCTGCAACCTCTTCATCTAGATCATGGCCTGGCACTTATTAAATGCTTGATCATTATTTCTTAAATAAATAAATACATGGTAATAAATTCAAATCAAGTGGATAAGCATCAACAATAGCTTCATTAATGGAATGAGGACAGGATCTGAATTATGGAGAATGTATGGTACTTGAAACAACATTATGAAGGTCGCATTCTTTTACTTTTAAAAACAGGTTTGTTGAGGAATCAGTCACTCATTTCAATGTATAGTTAAATTATTATTAGTAAATTTACAGAATTGTACAACCATCACCACAGTGCAATTTTGGAACATTTCTCATTCCCAAAAGATCGGTCATGTCCATTTTTCAGTTGTGCCCCACTCCCATTCAGTCCCATCAAACCTCCAATCTTTCTGCTAGTCTTGCCTTTTTTTGGACATTTCATACAAATGGAATCATACAACAAGTCGTCTTTGTATTGGGCTTTATCACTTAGCATAATGTTTAAGGGGTTCATCCTTGTTATATGTAACATATGTCAGTAGTTCATTGCTTTTTATTGCTAAATAATATTCCATTGGATAGATCACATTTTGTTTATCCATTTACCAGTTGATGGATATTTCCACTTAGTTGAAAATCAACTGACCATACGTTTAAGAGTTTATTTCTTCTCTCAGTTCCGCCCCACTGATCTATATGAAAGATCATGTTCTTGGCTTCATCACATTTAGGCACTTACTTATTCACTCATTCGATAAATATTTTTGAGCCTCTGTAATACACGAGACACTGTGCAGTGCAGTGAGGTTGGATAAACGATGAGTCTTCATCCTTGGGGAGTGTCAAAAGTAAGGTAAAGGGCTGTGGTGAAATCAACCTTAAAGATAATAGTAATAAAAAAAAGCACACATTTCTATTGGGCTTCTGGTTAGTTACCATACCAGAAGAGATACAGAAATTATATAGGGCAGGATCATGACTGTCAGAACCTTGAATTGTCATATTTTCAGGACTGTTTATATGTATGATCTCTTGTCACAAATGTGTTTGTTTGCAGTGGAGCACATGGAAGGGAAATGCAAAGGGTCTTTCCTACAGGGGAAGAAGGTACTGGAGTGGACAGAAATTCAGGAGGCACTGTGGGTGATGCTGGTTAACATAAGGCGAAGAAGAGGACCCAGCTGAGGCTCTCAGACTTGTTGCTAGAGAGAAGGCAGATATGGGCCCTCTCTAGCCTTGAGAAGTGGCTCTGGCCCAAGAAGATGTAAAGCCCTTGGGAGGTTCTTCAGCTCAGCCACTAACACAGGAGCAAGCACATATCTGAGAGTGGAGAGGATATGTTCAGCTTTCTACATGCCATTTTGAGAGGTAGTAAACTTCAAATCCTGGCACTTCCGTTGCCTATTGTGACCATAGACACATAACTTAAATCTCTTTGAGAGTCAGTTTCCTCATTTATAAAATACGTTTAATAATACAGTCGTAAAAATACATGTTAGTGTATGTGAAGTAGTAAACACTATATAAATGTTATATATTATGATTTGTATATATATATGCAACTTGGAATGTCTGGGGGGCATATGGTAAATATATCTATAAGATAGAAATATTTATATAGTCATATAAATCTGGAAGGAAAACCAAAATGATTTATACTACCACAAGATTCATTGAACAAGTGCTATCTTCCAGATGTTATTCTGGGTGTTGGTGATATACCATACACAAGATAAACAAAAATTCCTGCCTTCATGGACTGAGAGTGTTAAAAAAGATAATAGGTGGAAAAAAAAGAAGAGAGCCACATTGCTACTTTCTAATCTAATATCTGTATTTAGTAGGTAGGAGGTAAAGAAAAAATGCTAGTGAAGAAGACTGAAGTATTCATAGTTTGTGGACAAGGCAGGAGGACCTTGACCTTGGTTTGTGGAACCTGAGCAGGAGGGCTTCATCTTGGGTATATTTATTTCAACACCAAGTATGTTCTTTATCAAGAATTTCACTAGAAAATACTCTCATTAGCAAGGTCAAAGAGAATTCCATATTTCCTACTACTACATGAAGGGGACAAACTACACAGATGAATAATTACCAAAGGGTACTCATAACAATGAAAACAAACGAAGATAATCTCCAATGGCTAAGAACAATCTTATATGATTTTAATTATTCAAATAATAAAAATATTTTTAAAAACTTTTAATTCTAAGACAGTTCATTCCTGATCCTTGTCTAATGGAATTTAATTGGAAAAAAGCTAATAAAGCGTAAGACATAGAGCAATATACTAGCAATCAAGAAGAAAACAAATTTAAGAATGGTGGGGTGATCAACATGTAGTAGGTCCTTATGTCCTGATTTGCCTTAGATAATTTCAGTTTCATCTACTGTTTCAGCATAAAAGTTTTTGACATTAAACTATGCAGTCATACTACCCGCATTATACACTGTGGTTGAGAGGTTTGAGAAGATGGGGACTGAGACAAGGCCGCTGACTATTGGTCCCTTTGAGAGAGCCCATCAGAGCGCTCAATACGGTTGTAGGAAAGGAGCTAGTAAGTACAGAGAAAACCTTTGAGAAGTTTAAGACACAGGGTTGTCAAATTTAGCAGGTCAGAATACAGAACATCCAGAAAAATTTGCAATATTTGGGACATACTTATCCTAAAGAAATGTCCATTGCTTATCAAAAATTCAAACTAAACCTAGGTATCCTCCAGTTTACCTAGATATTTTCCTAGAAGGAAGGAGATAAAATGATAATTCTAAGAACTGCACGAATGAAGGGAGGTTTTATAAAGTTTTGAACTATAGAATTTTACCATGTGTTACAAATCTCAAAGACAGATTTTTTTCGCTTTTATTGATAAGGGATGTTGAAGGAATATGGAAACTAGTAGGTAAGAGAGGCTGAGCTACCTGGATGTCAATCCCAACAGAGCCACTTCCTAGCTGTGTTGGTCTAAAGTGACTGATTGATCCTCTCTGTGCCTCAGGATGATTAAAGGAGGTTATTTTTAAAGCACATAGAGTAATGTAGGTGTGTAAAATGTAGAACACAATAAGCAATATATATGTATGAATAGATTTTTAAAATATTAATACCTTTTAAATAATTAAATAAATAAAAATTTTGATTGTTACTTGTAAATAAATGTTGCTGTTATTTCCAAAATCACCGTAACTCCCTTTAAAAAAGCAAACACTCCTATCTTCCAAGAACTATAATACCAAGTGTTAAAATGATTTTTTAAAAAGTAGTGTTTTAGCAAACAATTCGAGACTTCATGAAGTGGGACGTCTCCATTCTCCAGGGTCCAGACAACTGCTGCATGGGGCACAAGGTAGGAAGGTTTTAGAGGATAAAGAATAAGAACAAAAAATAGAAAAACAGAAAATGTCTGATTGGCTGGGCCATATTGTCAACCATGTATGGGATGAGAAGAAACAAGGAAACAAGTACAGAGTCCAGAGCTGGTGCGGCGTCTGGGGACTGACTGGCTGGATATAATTGTGTTTCTGGTCAAGGGAAGCACTTATAGGAACATGAAAATCTAAGTCTTGGTTTGTGGACAAGGCAGGAGGACCTTGACCTTGGTTTGTGGACCCTGAGCAGGAGGGCTTCATCTTGGGTATATTTATTTCAACACCAAGTATGTTCTTTATCAAGAATTTCACTAGAAAATACTCTCATTAGCAAGGTCAAAGAGAATTCCATATTTCCTACTACTACATGAAGGGGACAAACTACACAGATGAATAATTACCAAAGGGTACTCATAACAATGAAAACAAACGAAGATAATCTCCAATGGCTAAGAACAATCTTATATGATTTTAATTATTCAAATAATAAAAATATTTTTAAAAACTTTTAATTCTAAGACAGTTCATTCCTGATCCTTGTCTAATGGAATTTAATTGGAAAAAAGCTAATAAATTTGAAGTGAGTTAAACATACCTGCTTCTGGTGAGTTCTTCCCACTTGCACAAAATAGCTCAAATGCCTAGAAGACAGGGTGGAACCACCATTAGGAGTCATTCCACCGATTTTGCCCTTAAAAGTCCCGGAAAAGTCAATCCAAGAAATAACAAATTATAGAGAAAACAAGAGAAGTGATTAAGAGAATAAGAAGCAGAAGGGAATTGAAAACCTTGGAAGGTTTTGGAACTCATTCTGATCTTCAGAAAATGCTGTTCATTTTAATTTCAAAGGTTTTTTTGGCTGTATCTCATAAAATCTACCAGAAGGAGGACTGCTTTGCTGAATGATTTTACATATACTTCATTGGACTAATAACCAACTGTAGATTTCCCCCTTTTTTGTCTTTACAGGAAGCTTAAAACTGAATTTAGTGCCCATTTTTTAAAATTGTATTCATGGTTTAAAATTTTAAATCTAAATGATTATATAATCTCAGCTTTTTTTTTTGTAAGATACCTCAGTTTTTTAAACACCAGGCTAGCATGCAATTTTTCTTAAAGAATTCTAATGTTCCAGATTCCAAATCTCTCTCCAGGAAATAACTTCTCTACCTCTCCACACTCACAAATTGACTATCACCCCAAGCTAAACCCAAATAATCTAAAGGATTATGTTTTCACCAATTAGAGGGAATTGTATTTAGAAATAGTATTTTATTTTTTTAACATCCCATGAATCAGTAAAGTGATGATTGTGTTTGTTGATTTTTTTAAATACAGTTAAGTACTAACAGGAGTTAATAGAAACTTGAAAGACAGCATCAGTATATAAAAATCCATGATATGGACTCTCAAATCAATATTGCAATATAACTTGAGAAAATTCTTAGGGAATGTTAGGAACGGTGGAGATAAACACAAGTTTTTTTTTAATCTTTTCATTTGCAAAGTGTATGCCATTCTTTTGGTGGTATTTCATTTAAAATATGAATTCTAATCAAATAGGAAAGACTGAGCCCAGCACCTACGTGAACCATCCCAACAGGGCAGCTGTTTACCAATGGTCTTATCACAGTACAGTAATATTAAAAACTACAGAAATTTGAGATTATACATATAATAAGATTATATGTTATATATAATATGATAAATGTAAAGAGTACACAATTAAAAAATCAAAGTGACATTGCATGATCATATGAAGATGGTGTTCTAAACTTTGGTTGACGATCAGAAGTACGCGTGCCTAGAAACTACCCCGAACATGCTGATTTAGTAAGCCTGGACTGGTACGCTTCTGGTATAGAGGTAGGCTGAGAACCTGAAATCTTATCACAAGTCGGGATATTTTACCTAAGGAAGTGACCAGAAATGAAGAAAACAGATATGCATCAAGATGTTCATCACTGAATTATTTATTAGAGCAAATTAATGACTTCCTATTATATAAAATTAAGTATGCTGTGTTATATAAATGGACTGTCATGTGGCTATTGATGATTATGAATATGGAGAATTTAAAGGTGTAGGATAGTCTTATATTAAGAGTCCACTAGAATGTAGGCTCCATGGACTCAGGGACTTTTGTCTCTTTGGTTCACTTAAGCACCCAAGTGCTTAAATCGTCTGACACCCAGTAGATGCTCATTAAATACTTACTGAATAAAAAGAGTGAATAAGTAACTTAAAAGGATTAAATGTTGTGTATAATAGTAGCTCAATTATATAAAGAAATCATTAAAAAGTTGAAGGAAATACGCTTTGATTTTCATTAGGAAAAACAATTTAATTTAATTAAGCCAAATAAAAAAATTTGCAGTGAGAATCTATGTTCATGGCATCTGTTAAACTATTACATGGCAAGGTAATTCAGATTTTGACTGTGGAAACTGGAAATTCATGAACACATTTACTTAGATATTCTCGTGGATCAAAAACCTTGACTACAGTCAGTAAGGCAAGGGTGGGAAGATTGGTCTTGGCAGGAAAATGCCAGAGATGGGACCCAAATGAACCCACAGACAGGCCGTATGTGTCTCTGAAAGACCTGTAATCACAACCTGCCCTCCCATAAATGCTTTCTATAGATTGAATTTGATTCTTGACACTTAGCTGTGTTCCCAGTTGATGTGGAGGGCGCACTGGCTCTGTGTGATTATCCCACTGCAAAGGAGGCCTGTTGGGAACATAAGGTACACACTAATGCTTGATGATTGACTGGTCGATTGGAAAGAGGAAGATAGGAGTCTGGAGGACAGACTGTCAGTTCCATATGGTCCCCTGAGGAAGAGCAGGAGATGATCCAGGAATCTTTGCCCTAGAAAAACCCCAGCCTGTCAATCACATGCATTGAGCAATGCTGAGAAGAAGCAAAGCAGAAAAAGCTAAGAAGTTCTTCTTGAAAGTATGGCTTCTGCAGTATCTTCATTTCCCCTTTACCAATTTACAGAACATTCCCGGGAGCGCTTGGGTCCACGTAAACCCCCTGAGTGTTTACACATTTCCTCATGTTTTAGATGTAATTAAAGTACAAATCAATTGGCTTCATGATTCTGTTTCAGGATTTTTCCCCAAGCACCATCTTTTCAATAATTTTTCCTCTTTTTCTTTTTGAAAAAGTTTATTTGCTGCCAAAGAGAAAGTGTGGGTCTTTGTTATTAATGTAGAAATACAAATATGTCCACCTCAGAAAGGAGTCTTCATTAACTCCCACAGCCCAGAAAATTAAGGCACGCTTCATCAGGATCTGAGCTTGCTGTCGCCTAAATTGCAAGGGACTAGTTGAGTTGCTGGGGTTCATAATGCTGATAGAGCGGTTTCCACGTGAATGAAGGATAAACAGCGATTAATTTCAGCCAATAAATAATGGTTCGAGGCCCACATTGAAAGAGGAACAATTACTTTTCCATTTTTCCTGCCAAATGAGCTGATAAGAGAAAACAGGGGAGTTGGCCACGTAAATCAGTCTTAATTTTATCTTCCCCATTAAAAAGCAGCCATTAAGACCATCTTCGGCTCATTTCATCCTCCTCTTGTTTCACTTTTTCAATTTGCACAAAAGGGGGGAGTTTGCTCGTCATAAAATTTCACTTTGGCCAACCTATCATTTGCATCTGGGCCAATAAATAGCAATTAGCATAAACATTTAAATCAGGAGCTGGAACAAATTCTTGTTCCCCCAGCAAGCTGTTAAATTACAGTATTTTACTATATATAAGAAGCACTAAACAAAAGATCTGTCGGGCACTATTATCCTCTTCCAAATAGGACATGGTTGAGAGAGAAATAATAACTCCAGACCCACAAACTTCTCGCTTAGATCCAGGGTGTCTGTTCGGTGCGGTTGACCTGTAGAATCAATGTTTCTTGCCCACTGTTTAAGTTCTTATCCAAACAAGGAAGTTTTAACTCAGATTTGTGAAGGATGGTATAAAGACTTCTTTGGATAAATAAGTGCTTTGCGTTATTATTAAGAGATGCACCAACCAGCTTGAATCAGAGCCCATTGCACAAAGTATAATGAAAGGTCTATAATAGGGAGTTGAAAACTGGCTACTCTGGGTACTAAAGTGCCCTCCCAAGTTCAGAGGCAAAAAGATTTTTCTGTGACCAAAACCTCAGTGTGAAAAGGTCCAGATCCATAATTCACCCTGCGCTGTGCTCAGTTCTCACAATAGTCCCATAGAGTTGGTTTGTTACAGAAAGTGGTTGTCTTGTACAACATTGTTCCAAAGACAGAAATAGAACCCCAAACTTGCCCTTATCTAAATCCAATTATATTTTTGGCCTGTGAGAAGGCTATGATGAGGTTTTACAGAGAGATATTTAAGAGAAAAATTATAGAGACGGGTCCTGCGTGACTTGGTGTCCAAACGAAGTATTAAGCCTGGTAACTTCCATTCTCTTTAACCCACTTTTACTGTCATCGGAAACTTAGTTCATTATTTATCAATTGCTCATTGAAAGTCAAGGTGAATGCTCCTCTTGATTAGGCCCTAATTAATTTTGGCTGGAAACCCAGAGTGGAACAGAGTAGTTTTGATATTTTTTCATGAAAGCTTTCATTGGGAAAGTTTGGGTTTACCAAAGGAACACTGCTTCCAGTTAGCCAGTAAGTGAAATGTTTATTTGGAATTACATAGGTTCTAATGACAAGACACTGAAAATTTGAATCAATTGTTACTTATTCCTGTTTTTTGACATATTAGTCTCTTATTTCTACAAGGCATTTAAAAAGGAAAAAATTTTTGCCTGACTTCCGAGGAATTTGAACATAGCCAACCTGGTGTCAACTAAAAACATAAAAACCACACTTCCACCATCTCCAGTCCTAGCCAAATGTAGCATGACACTTCCTCTATTTTTTGCAGGACATCGAAAAATAATCTAACTCCCAGCTTTGAGTTGGCAATTTAGATGAGAAATTTATTTAATCTACAAATATTTATTGGTGTCAGCTGTGTGCCAGACTCCAGTAAAGCCACTGAATGGGAGGCCTCTGGCCTTCTCTCTTCAAATTTTGAGTAAGAAAGTTTAACATAAGTTACAAATATTTTCCAGGCTATGAATCAATAAGTCTCAAAGTATCACTAATTACACTGGGTTTATGTGTCATGCAGCTATTTCAATTACACTGCATAGTGCAAAATAGGGAGAGAACAAGTAGGTTGATCCAAAAAAAATTCTCTCTCTGATTGGGACAGCCAGTCAGAGATTATATTATATGAAAGCCCAGAACTACAGTTTCTCATGCAGTTTAGAGAATAGCAAAAATCAAAGTTAAGCAAATTAAATAGTAAATTATGGCAGAGATGCGTCCACTGGGATCTATAGGAAGCTGAAGACAGTGGCTCTTCTAAGGAAGAGAAATTAAATGAGCAGCTAAGGGTTTTAACAGCAAATTGTTTAGCCCTGTGGACACGCTGCCCTGGGATGTGGGGGTGGTGTGATTGGTGGGGGGGGGAGATGTTCTCAGACAAAATTAAGGAAAATGAATGTTAAAAAAGTCAAAGGGCTTAAAGGAAGAATAAGTTATCTTTGGAAATTATAGTGAATAATATTTTGAATAAAGTAAATATAACACCACTATTCAAATTAATGGATATGTTACACAGGAAACTATGTTCATCAACAGTTGTATATTTGGATTTACTTGTTTTATTTATGAGATATACATAGGCATATGATTGAATATGTTTGAGGCAGAACTATTCTGTTTCACTAATCTATTGCTTTTTTCCCCTAACACCAAACAAACATTTTTTTAAAGCCTTATTGGGATTTTTATACAACCTTCAGAATTTTGGCGATTATGAAAATTTTAGCACATTTTATCGGAGAATATTTGGAAAGTAAGGAAAAGTATAAAAAAAAGAAATTAAACTATCCTACTG
Source organism: Smutsia gigantea (assembly GCA_032199065.1). Lineage (NCBI taxonomy): Eukaryota > Metazoa > Chordata > Mammalia > Pholidota > Manidae > Smutsia > Smutsia gigantea. Next base: position 90,945 of record JAVSCE010017883.1, read on the forward strand.
TTATCTTCCAGATAATACAGTGACATTTAAGTGAAGGTGTGTATGCCAATTTTGTAAAATATATTTTGGCCAAATTGAAAGTATACTTTATATTGAGATTTGTTCCATGATTTTTTTTTTCTCCTACCACCTACTTGTTACCAAAACTTTCCTTTGGTTTTCCATTTCAAGGAGAGTGCAATCTAATCTATGTACATTGGGGCACCCTGGGCTGCAGGTGTCCCTAGATGTTGGCTGCCTCTGCTAAGAGGCCTACCTAGTGAGGCCTGAGGTTGCCTGTACCTCATGCACTTAAGTTGGTGTGTTATAATGCCTGCCGTAACATGAAAAAGATTCAGCAATACTGTAGACTATTATCCTCTCTTCCAATAAATATTTTTGGATATTTGTATTATATTTGTTAATTGTACTTAGTGATTATTCCTTATTTTAATAATGCATTAGCTCCATTTATTTCCATGTTTATTACCATTCCTTATATTATACCATTCCTATGCTTTAAATTACTTTTCATTTTGCCAGGGTTTATCATTACCTTTTTTTTGCCCCAGGGTACAAAAGTGGTATGTTCTTTAGCTCTTCTTTTACCTGAGAACCTCTTTACTTTGACTTAGTACATATGTGATAAATTGGGTTGGGATTTAAGTCCTAAGTCATAATCTGTTTCCCTTAAGAGTCTGCCAACATTGTTCTATGATCTTTTGATATTTAGTGCAATGGAAGAGAAAGCTGAATGCTTACAGTTATTTGATTTATTCTTAAAACTCAACTTTCTCCTATTATATGGACCCATTTAAATCCAATTTGTCTAGGTTTTAGAAATCCCTTCAAACTCTAAATTGATATTTATTGAGCTAAGAATTATTTTCTATTATAACTGTGATTAATTCTGTCCTTTTGTTCTGGTTTATCCCTCCAGAATACAATTAATTAAGTTAGCTAATTTTACAAATATTTATTGGTTACCTACTATGTGCCAAGCACCATGTTGGGAATTGGTAGGTGGTATAGACACAGCAGTGAACAAGAAAAAATTGCTTCCTTCATTGATTTTACAAGCTGCATAAATAAAATGATTCATAACAATTAAGGAAAAGTACGAAATCCTAAATCCTAACAAGATGCATACTTGCCTGTCTCCGATCTTATTACATCCTTCCTTTCAGTCTGTTCAAAATTAAGCTACTTGTTCCTTTACTACAGAAACTATGGCCTCAGAAATCTTTCCCCCCAACTTTTTAAAACATTAAGACATAACTCATATACCATCCAATTCACCATTTAAAGTATATAATTCAGTGGTTTTTTAGTGCATTTTAAGGTCGTGCATCATGATCACCTAAATCTAATTCCAGAATATTTTCATCACCCCCAAAAAGAAACCACATACTTCCTAGCAGTCACTTCCCATCCTCAAACCACCCCTGATTTCTGGAAACCACTGATCAGCTTTCTCTATGGAGATTAGTGCAAAAATAGTTTTGCCTAATTTGGACATTTCATGTTAATGGAACCCTGTGCTAAGTGGCCTTTTGTGTCTACCTTCTTTCACTTAGCATAATGTTGTCAAGATTCATCCAGATTGTAACAAATGTACTTCATTCCTTTTCATTGTTGAATAATACTCCATTATATGGATATACCATCATGGGTAAAACTGCAACATTTCCAGAATCTCTCACCTGGCCTTAGTGCATCTCTGTATCAATAGGTGTTTCTGTCATCTCCATATCAATAAGTGATTACCAGGAGATGGAGAGCTTGCACGCACCTGGACTGGAGAGGGTGGGTGGGTTCTTAGCATCTGGGTGAGCAGGAGTAGACAACTGCTTGTAAGTAATAAATGAGTCTCTCCCTTTGACTGATTTTGGCTTCAAAGGTTTATTTTCCCCAGGCTAGGAACACATTTACCCCCAAGAGTTATACCATCTTTTATTTTTCCATTCATCAGTTAAGGGATATTTGGGGTGTTTCCACTTTGCAGCCATTTTTATAATGCTGTTATCAACATGCATATGCATGTTTGTGTAACATATGTTTTCAATTCTCTTGAGCATATACCTAGAAGTAGAATTGCTGGGTCATATGGTAAATCTATGTTTAAGTTTTTAAGGAATTGCCAGACTCTTTTCCACAGCCACTGTATTATTTATATTCCTACCAGCAATGTAACTCCAATTTCTTTACTGGTTTGTCAGTATTTGTAGTTTCCTCTTTTTTAGTATAGCTAGCCTGGTTGGTGTGAAGTGATATCTCGTATCTCACTGTGGCTTTTAATTTGCATTTCCCTAATAACTAATAATGTGACCATCTCTTTGCATTGACTATTTGTATATATCTTTTTTAGAGAACTGTATATTGAAATTCATGGTTCACTTTTTGACTGGATATTTGTCTTTTTGGTGTTGAATTGTAAGAATTCTTTATATATTCTGGATACTAGTTTATCAGACATGTGATTTACAAATATTTTCTCCCATTCTGTGAATTATCTTTTCACTTTCTTGACATTGTCTTTGGTGCACAGTTTTAATTTTAATGAAGTCAAATTTACACACATTTTCTTTGGCTTTGTGTTTTTGGTGTCATAGCTAAGCAACTGTTGCTAATATAAGGTCACAAAGATTTATGTTTATGGTTTCTTCTGAGCTTTATAACTCTAGCTCTGTCATTAGGTCTTTGATACAATTTGAGTTAATAATTTTTCCATATTATAATAAGTAGGGATTCAACTTAATTCTTTTGCAAGTAGATATCCAGTTGTCCTATCATGCTTTGTTGAAAAAATTATTCTCTTCCCATTGAATGGTCTCAGCACTCTTAATTGAATATCAGTTGACAATAGATACATGGGTTCATTTCTAATTTCTCAGTTCTTTTATTTCAGTCTGTGTGTCTATCCTTACATCAGTACAATATACAACATTCTCCTGCTCACTGTAGTGCTGTAGTAAGTTTTAAAACAAGGAAGTGGGATGTCTCAAACTTTGTTCTTCTTATTCAAGGTTGTTTTGGCTGTTCTGGGATTCCTATATTACCATATGAATTTTAGGATTAGATTGTCCATTTCTGCAATAAGGACAGTTAGAATTTTGATGGGCATTGTGCCGAATCTGTAAATCAGTGTTGTAGTATTGTAATGTCAACAATATTAAGTCTTTTAACCTATGACACAGGTTGTTATTCTGTTTATTTAGATCTGCTTTAATTTCTTTCAACAATATTATGTGGTTTTCAGCATACAAGTCATACCTCTTTGGTTATATTTATTCATAACTATTTTATTCTTTTTACTTATATTGTGAATGACCCCTGATCTTTTATTTTGGAACTCTTCAAACTTACATAAAGTTAAAAGAATAAATAGTACAAAGTCCCACATATTGTACTCTTCACCTAGATTCACCAAGGTTGACATTTTGACATATTTTGCCTTCTCTTATTTTCTCTCTTCCTCTTCCTTTCTCTTTCCCTCTTTGGAAAAATATTTCTAAGTTCAAAAAACTGACTTGCAAATGAGCATTTTGGATGATAGCCTTTATATCATTTTGGGACTGCTGATTTTTAAAAGAATAATATATTTTTTTAAATGTTTAACGATACAGGGGATTTTTCCCTTACCTGAATGCTGATTATAATTGTCTGGGCATGAATGACAAGGATAGTGAATAACATCTCCAACTGCTGAAATGCAGGTAAATTGGCTTCTAGTGTCACACATTCCACTACTATGCATCCTGGTGCAGGAGTAAACATCAACAAATAGATGAGAAGCCTTCTGTGGAAACTCATGGTGCTGCTTACTGATGGCTACAGTGTTTTATGGGAAAACAAAGGGCAAATAAAGACTCATTCAGAAAAAAATCATGTAGTTCTATTTATTCATCCATTCACTTAGTAAAATATTGTTTTAAAGTCTGTTATTACCAGGTACGATTCCAGGTTCTAGGAATACAGACATGAAAACAGACCAGGTCCCTCTCTTGATGGAAGTTATAGTTAGTGTGGTGATTGACATGAACAGACAAGCAAATAAACATAGGCAAGTCCAAAATTCCTTATCAATTATTTTCATATCTATAAGGATATCAAAACAGAAAGCATTTTCTCTGAAAACAGAAAGTATATTCATAATTTTGTCAGCTGTAAAACGTAATCTATACTGACATGAAGCCTTCTTTGGTTATGTATTTATCCATCCATCCCACTTGAAGAATGTTCATATTTTTCACTATGGAAATATTAATGTGTTTGACTACAAGCTGCTCTCCCAGATTCTTTAAAATAGGGTTTATGCACCACATCATCTTCTAAAAGAAAAAAAAATCTGAAATCTGAAATACATCTGGCATCAATAGTTTCAGGTAAAGTGAAGAGAAGGGAATATGTAGGATAGAAGATATTTAAGTGCCAGGTATTAGGAAGGAAACTATCAAGATGCAGTGACAGCAAACAGGGAAAGGACAGTTGGCTAGCGAGACATTGAAATATTTGGGAGCAAACCTCTCAGAATGGGCAAGCTATGACCTGAAAAATAAGAGAGCTGGGGAAAGGCAATAGTGCAGGGAGAGTGTTGCAGGCCAAGAAAAGCCGGTGAAAATTCTCTGAGAAGAGAAAGAAGGCCATTTGCAGCTGGAATGTAGTAATTGTTGCCACTTTGGGAGGGTAGGGAAGGATTTCTTAAATACATCAACACCCTCCATTGCCCCCAGCTTTTTCAACAAGAGTGTCCTAGCCATTATGTGAGAACATGCAGGCTGAAGACACATGCGCTTCCCCTCCTGCACAAGGTGTGCTCTGGAATAAGAGACTTCTCTGACTGATTGGAAAAATCTCAGTAGACTATGTACATGGCATTCTGCGTAGAGTGTCCGGTCATCCAAAAGGGATCGTTCCTCTGCCCACATTGTGTGTGTCCCAGTAAAGATGAGGCTTATAGAAATGACTTGATCGGCAGCTGAAATACTCCATTGGACCAAATTTTGGCATCATATTTAACAGAACTTCCTTCACAGTCCTCATTCCCAGGCCCCTTCTATAAACAAAGGCATTTTGTTGAATTCAAACAATAATTTTGTGTATGGTTTGTACTGAATTCAGAAAAATTGATCTGAATCCATTATGACATAAACAAGACTCATAATCTAACAAGTTTAACCACTCTTGTTCTGCAGAGAGGTGCTAAATGCCACTTCATTAAGCTGTGAAGAGCATCTCTTGGTCAGAAACTGTATTTACCTTGCTGAGAATGAGCCCAACACAGGGCAATTCCGGTTTGAATAAGGATGGGAGTTCAGTAATAGGTGTGTTTTGAGTCCAACAATTAGAATGAAATCTCAGAACTTTCATGGTTAACACCCTGGGTATTGGCAGATCTCACCAACGTTAAGTGTGAGTTATGTCTGTAGTTCTGCTCAGATAACTAGAAAGCATTCAATGATGTGATTTTGATTGGTGAATTGCAGTGCAAATTATTTTCTCTTAAGGCTCTCTGTTTTATGACTAGAATTTTCCTCATAATTGTTAGAGGTTCATTAAAAAAGTTATCAGAACATAAGAAGTAATTTCACGGAGCATCATGTTTTGAACTCTCCTACAAAATTTTTTAAAAAGGCTGTTAGTCTGTTAACATTTCTGCATGTCTTTAGAAAAAAAAAATTTCTAGGCAAAATCCGTTGATTCTAAAGCAGCATTTACATGTTGGCAAATACTGGATTAAGAAAGAAATGCTGTTACTCAAATGTTTAATCATATAACATCTACATCAGCATAATGGAAAACAGCTAATAATTGCCCAGATGCTTGGCTTTTCATTTGATTGGCTGTTTTCAAATTATTTTCTACCCCAAGACACCTGAGGGTTACAACACACCCCATCAGTTAGAGCGATTCTCAAGGGGAGAGGGGGTCTGTTCAGTTCTGGGTGGAGGCAGGGGGTTGGAAAAAGCCCCTCAGGTGACTCTGCTCTGTGCCCCTAGGGGACCATCCTGTGGCACAGATTAAGTCGAAATGAGGCGTTTTATGAGTGAGCTGTTTCAGTGGCATCACACTGAAAATGACATCATCAATTACGGTATTTAAGTCTTCCATTTTCAAAGATAAGAACTCTGGACTGATTTGAAGGCTAGGCTTACATGAGCAAACAGAGATAGAAAACTAGATAAAAATGACTGAGTGGAATGGATCAACTTTGAGGACTATGTGGGAATACTGAGACCAAGCTGCTACCTTCACCTTCTTTCTACACACTCAACTGCGGTGTAGTAGTGCTTATGTAAGCAAGGAATGATTTCAGTCTATATCTTACTTATCTTATTCAGCATGCATTTGGGTGCATCTACTTTCTCTAGAATATTCTACTGGGTTCTACAATTCCATATTGTATAGCCCTGTTAGTTGCCAGTTTCTTGGGCATTAAAACAATCTTGAACTGCTTTCAAAAACCAGTCTAACGGATGCATTTCAGCATTTGAAATATAAAACTAAATAAAAGTTAGTTTTAAATTTGAGAAGTGAATTTCCCTTATGCTTCTTTTTTAAGCCATGCTATCAGTAGTTTTCCGGTTGCATGTCCTGTATATTTGTATAACTACATGTTATATACATGTATCTACATGTCCATGGTATGCAGACATACACAATTTAAATATATTAAACCAAAGATTAATGTCCAAAATTAGGTGACTAATATACCACATAAGCTTGGTCATTTAATTAAGATCAAATGTTCAAACATAAAATAAAGTATAAGAACTCTTACCTTCACTTTAACATATAATTTACCTAGACAATTAAGAAAAATGGAATCACAGAAGTATAATATGCTAATAACCCTGTTCCCTTTACCTTGATTAATTGTTTTGTTCCTGACCATGCTTGGGTGGATTCCCAGTTTCTGAGGTCTCAGTGTATATGTATATAAATATCTCCAAATGTGAAGGTCTTCCCAGTTTCCTGTGACTCAGAAGAAAAATGGGCATAGACATATGTGTGGAGCTTGAAAGGACTGTCAGTTAGCCCCAGAAATGACCCTAACATTTTCCAACTGCAAAATATACTTGTCAGCTTTTGTGATAGGCATAGTTCTGTTGTATACTCAATTATAAAACAAAATCCAAAAATCATACATTAGAAAAGATGGGGTCATATTTAGGCTTATATTCGAAGCTTTAAGAACCTTTTCATATCCAAGGGGTTTACCCTCAATTACTTCTTTTTAAAAAGGAGCATATTGTTTAAGAAAAATAAAATTAACAGCTTTAAATGACCTCAGTTAGTATTGCTGATGGAAATGGTTTAAGAAGAAAGAAATGTCTAAGAAATATAACACAGGTTAGTAATCATTCTGGAAGTATATACCACAATTACAAGTATTGTCTGCCATTACATCCAAGTTTTTTTTTTGAAGATTACTTTAAAACAATGCCGTGCTGTGAAGAACACAAACATAGACATACAAAAAAAAAAAAAGTAAAAAACCCACAGAAGTTATCCAAACGTAACGTGAATAGTCACCATGCTTTGGGATAACATGTTTAGTGACACTATCATATACAGATTTAAAGGTGTTGAATGTCAAACGTCTTAGAGGAAAGTAAAAGTAAAACCACTGTAAAACTCTTTGATGACAAATGAGGCTCGGTGGTGATTAAGACACTGATGTCCAAGATGCAAGGGAAGAATTTGAATAAGAATGTGTAGTGAAATGTGAGACTAGACAAAGCATTTGTTTTTAAAACTGGCAATATCATACCGTGTATCTCTAAATCTGTAAAGTAAATTACACAAGTTGACTTTTGATTATTCCAAATGTATCTGAAAATTATTTACTCAAGTTCAATAATTATAAAAAATCTTAATAATGAGATAAACGAATCTTGCCTTATATTTGAGCTCCCTTTGTATGTGGGCATATAGGATATTATGTTAACACCTTTAACTTTTGGAGTTAAGTGAGTTAACTTGTGTGTGACTCAAATACATTATTTGCTAATTTCAACCACCAAGCATTATTATTTATCATTTAATAATCACTTCATGTTAATTGTAATCTATTTTTTCTTTTCTCTTACCTTTGCAAGTATATTTTAAGTCACTGTAGTCAGGAGATAATGTGTTGGTCAATAGCAATTTTAATGTTTATAATATGAAATTTTCTCTGGAGTAATGTGGGCAGATTTAACAAAGTACAACATGACTGGCTAAATTTTAATCAGATAATTCAGATAAACAATGAATAATTTTTCAGTTGAAGAATGTCTTATGAAATACATGGGATGTACTAATACTAAAAAAATAAATCTGTCTATCAACTTGAGATTTAACTGAGTTTCCTGTATTTTATCTGGCAACGTTTTCCTAGAATGAATTAAGAATTTACTTTTGTTATATTTAGAAGGAATAAGTGGGGAAAACTGTGAGTGGGGTTTTCAGTATTTTAGTGGTAGATTTCTTTATTCACAAACACTGAAAAATGGGAACAAGCCCAGCATTTCTCATTAACTCAGTACATACTATAACCAGACCAAAATAACCCCTTTCTCTGTCTTCATGTTGTCTTCTCTCCCACAGCTGATAACTAAATATCTTTACTTTTACTCTATAGAGCTATTTCAGACACAGATTGCTTGAAGGATGTCATATCAAACAAAGCAACATTGTGCAAGATGCTAGAAAGAGTTACTTGCGGGGGCCACACATTACTCCAGTGATGGGAAATACTTGGTCCATCAGACGTCACATTCTTCTGAGGTGTACTCCAGAGACATACAAAAAAAAAAGTCATAAAATTTGAAATTCTTCTCATCACCTTTTTAACCTTCAAAAAAGTTTTTTTTTCATAAAAGGGTAAAAGGTAGGACCCAGTGTTATTTCTGCACGACATTAGTGCCCATTACCTTTCCATGTATATTATAAACATTACACAAGGGTCTTCAGGAGCCCTGCAGTGCAAATTTTCATAAGCCATTTATTACCACCTAGTGGGTACTCAAGCCTCCTTTTTGTATAGATGCAAAGTGTGTTCCAGCAATAAATAGCAAAGAAGGCACTATTGTGTCTGTTTTCTCCCCCACAATCGCAGACCTTGGCGAATTAGGCTAACTCTTGTCCTCTTCTGAACCGCTGGTCGGATGTTTGGCACTATTACCAAAGTCACACTTCTCTAGCTAGTCTGTTATTGGGTAACTAGACAAAGCCCAACAGGTCTGGTGACCTATTTTTGCTTTTTGACAGTACAAGTCAAAGTACTTAACTTCAATCACGATCTCATTTACAACCCACCCCCCCCCCCAATAAAAAGCATGACAGTGAACACTAATATGACGGTAATTTCATATTGTTTCTGCTTATGAATTTGTCTTTCCCTTATTAATCATCCAATAAAGTACTGACACTGCAGAATCCTGACGTGGCTCAACAAACCATGTACTAAGGACAGTAGCACCCTAAAGGAAGAGGCTGCAGGCAAACTGGAGAAGCGCAAAGCTTTTATTAACACCAGAGGCCCATTAGCGTGCTCTCTGTTCACCTTCACTGGAGCAATAAATGAAGAGAGCTTCACCGGAGAGGACTCCTACTGTCTTTGGGCTGGTAATGCACAGCCAAGCTGTAGTCATGTTGTAACGCTTGTAAGAAACAGATGTTCCTTCCCTGACAAATCTCCTTTCTTGATTTATTATTCATTTGCTCAAATCACAATGGAAAGTCTTTGGCCCATTAATTAAATTCCAAGCAAAATAAAATTTGCAGCAGAACTCATTACTGGTAAATGACTTTGACACTTCATCAGATTTGAAGGTAAAATAGGCGACTTTAGGAAGTTAAAGGTGGAGGGAGCCTAGGCCTTTTCTGCAACCACTGCAAGATGATAAAGATTGTGATGAAATTTTTATGTTAAGTACTGATCTTGGAAAGTTCAATTTTCTACCCCCCCCCGCCTATCCTCTCCCACCCCAACCCCACTATGATCTACCTTCCGGTTTCTTTTAAAGGAAAATCTGAAGGAGACCCTTGGATTTCAAATATATTTATGTATGTGGGTATCATGTCTTATTGCAAACACTACAGTACATATTTGTCTCAGGATGCAGAGAAGTGTGGGGCATTGTGTATTTGATGTATTACCATCTGAATAAAGGTCTAAAGGAAATCTAATAACCATGAACTGCATCATGATAAAGGAATTAAAACTAGGACTTAAGAACGGAGCAGAGAGACTTTCCATATCCTGAGCTAAATATCCAAAAATACTATTCACAGAGAAGACAAAATGTTAGAATTTCAAGTCATGCACGACTTCCACCAAATCAGAAGCAATTGAAAAGGGAAGAAGAGGAAGCGCAGAATTCATGGTTTTCTTCAGAAATAGAACACACGTCAAAAATGGAACTCTGAAAATGTAAAAAGTATAACCACTGAGTTATACAACAAAGTTTCCTTGCATGGGAAGTTGAATTCAAATATTTCTATTTATGTAGGGCTAGTTTTAGGTGTGAGTCTTATTAATGAAATCTATGTGGTCCCAAGGATTCAAAGTTACTTTTTCCAAGCAATTGTGTGTGGAGATGCTTTTCTTCTGCAGTTATTTATATACAAAGGGCAGCAAACATTAAGGGTTTTTATTTTTTAGGAGATGTTCCATATTAAACCTAGGCCACTGGAAGAGGAAGTCTTTAACAAATACCATACCAAAAATGCCTGTGGTAAGGAATGAGACAAATAATGTATATTTTACTGCTTGAATCTAAGCATCTATTCTTGAAATAAGGTGTATGGGTGAAGATCCACTATGTGGTATTAAATGGCTCTGCCCACCCACGTTAAGCAAACTTCTTGTTATGGGACTTAGGAGAAAACAAGAAAATGAGTGAAAAATGGTGGCAAACTTTAAGCAAAATGTCAATTTCTTTTTGATTTTTCGAGGACCAGGTTCTGATACCCAGCTGCTTAAAGTTAAGACGATCAGAATTAGAAACCAGGCACAGGTAAGTTTTTAAATGAATATCAAAGTCTCAGGTTAACAGTATTAAAAAATATGCTGGAGTAACACCCTCCAAATGTAGACATTTTCAACCAAATATTTATGGTAATTTAGGATGAATCAGCGCTGAACTTGTGTACCGTATCAAACAGTGTTTCATACACAAATAAGATGCTGTCCAGAGAGAAGGGTAATGTTAACATGTTTTGGAAAATCATGTCACTACCTAAGAAGATTGATAAGGTGATACGACTTATTTTCAGCAAAAAATTAAGCATAGCCACAGTTTCCAGGTATAAAGAAAAATAAAAACATATTTACACATGCTAAAAAGTAGCGGCTACCCTTTTATGAAACATTCTTCCCATTAATACACTCTGTCCTTGTTTAGCTGTCCCAAGTAGGCTCTCTATCTTTACTATCAAGCCTTTCTATTTGCTCTGAGAAATAAAAATACAAGAAACAAAGAAACCAGTATGTGGAAACAACAGGTGAAAGACACATTCTATCTTGACAGAGATGTGATTGTCTCTGGGACACAAAAACAAACGAAGGAGCTGAGGGGATTTATGAACTCTACAGAAGGAAGCTGAAGTCTAGTCTTCAATTTCTAGTCCTGCAAACATTAGCTGCCTTAGTTTGACCCAAGTGAAGGATCCTTTGGGCCTAATGCTAGATAATGTAGGACTTTCTACAAAGGTGAAGGAAGTTATAAATTATGAATCTAAACCCTATTTTTTTTCATTCAACAAACACACCAGAGTCTTTCCATCAAATAATTAACTATTAAATTAGTCACCTTATTTAACTACTGACTTGCTCGAATGATTCTGTCACTGCTCAAAAACAGTGATGCTTTGAGTGTGAAATGCCTTTGGTCAATTTTTAGAAGTCAGATTCCTTTTCAGACCATGGACGAGATCATACCGCTGATGATGAAATTACCCATCCGATTTTATACCTACATGACATTTAGCTATTTCCAAAAAATGAGCCCATCTTCAAAAACATCACCATTTGCTATTAAGTAGGACCTTCTCAGGTTCTCAGGGAATTTCAGAAAGGAGTTATAAAATGTTGCTGCATTAATAGAATTTGCATGTTATTCTCAAGGTGACAACTTTAAAGGGGGTACCCCTCATTTGGATGAATTAGTTTTTGTTGGTTAGCTAAAACCTCTTGTTATAGTCATGCAGAGCTCTAGAGAGTAAAGAAACTGTCTATAGGTGTCCTTGTTCCTTATTTTTGTCATAACTGACAGAATGGAAGCATGAATGTAACAATGTCACAGACCCTTTCAGTCTCTGTGTCTGTACCTGAAAGTAAAAAATAATGGTCGCCAAAGCTTTCAAGGTGCATGTCTATCCTTTGAATACCCCAGATAAAAGTAATGAGAGAATACACTGTTAGTTCTGATTACATGGTACAATAGGTGTTTGGTGCCTAAATTATTATGAAAAAGGAGTCTTGACGCAACTGACAAAAAAGTACAGCTATGAATTAAAAGATGACTATACAAAACTGAATGAAAAATTGAATACCAGGAGCCAGTGGTCAGTCAAATAAATGGCAAGGACCTCTCAAGGATAACTGATTGACCAAAAACGTACTTAAAATGATTTTGAAAGGAGAAAACAGTAGACAAGGAGGAAAATGGGAGGAGAAGATGGCAGTGGATTATTTTCTTCAGTGGGTTTGTGAAAAAGGAGGAGTCACAGACAGCGTGCATAAGAAAAGCGAGAGAATACGGACATCCTGTTTTTCTAAGTGAAAAGACAACAGCTATATCAAGGTTTGATGGCATAATCATATTTTAGCGATGCCTTTGTAGCCTTTTGTGGTTGAATGACTTAGTTGCTTAAAACACTGGGCTTCAGGCTACAGTTAGAAGCTATATTTTCTCATTCCTTCCCTTGGCTTTGGACACTGCCTTTAACTCCACATGGTCTCCTCGGTAACAAACATCTTTTTAGAAGGAGCTTGTATCAGTCAGGTATATGGATCAGTACAATTCCATGCCCATTACAGTGAAAGTAATTCCAAAAGTTAATCTAAGGATACTAAGTCCATTTGAGGTACAGATAACTGTTACACAGCTTTTAAGATCAGCAGATTAATGTATGATATGTATGATAATAGGCATACATGTATAAATAACGTGCAGTGGGATTTCATGTGCTTGCTTGGGGGAAAAAAAACGAAAGACAAAAATCTGCATAATGCATGCTCCATTTTCATGCAAAATAAAATACTAAATTTAGGAAACATCATATAGTATCCAAGTGGAATTCTAGTTAAATTATTGCAATGAAAAAAAATTCTTGGGAAATATCGTTGCAACTCCTCAATTTTAACATGCAGAATAGAACTAAATTTGAAATTTGTCTATTTGTGTTCAATATCCCAAAGGCACATATCATAGTGTCCTAAGTCTCAGGCTCATTGCTATATATTCTCTCAACAGTATATTGCAATAGTGAGAGTCAGATGGGCACTTTTGCCTGTAAGAGCAGCGCAAACCTGAAGGGTGTGTGCCTTCTAAACCATTCCATGCTGTGTTGCCAAGTGAAACAGCTCCACTGTGTCACTGGTGAGTATCAGGGTAGCAGAAGACATCCAAAAAAAAAAACACATAAACAAATCAAGTTTGAAGGTCCTGGAAGCTCAGGGCTGCAGGAGTAAAGTGCAAAAGCATGGGAAACAGCAGATTTGCCACAATATTCCTCTTCACAGCATCTCTGTCTTCTAGGGCCCCAGGTATGCTGATGGTTCAAAATACAGAGGAAGAGTACATTTTGATCTTTACTCTCTGGGCTATCAGCACATCTTTTCTTCTCCCTCATATTTCCGCTCTCATTGCCACATGTCTTTGGCTAAATCTACACACATAATGTGCCAACATGAGCAGTAAGGGAAGAGAGGAATGGCCACCGGACGGTAATGGATGGAAGCCCACTTCACAGACTGACCAGGCTTTTCAGTAATTAGCCATCCAAACAGAGCTGGCTGTCTCTGGGAGTTTTAACAGCAGCCGTTAGAAAATGAGCAATGTACTTGGAATCAAAGGACTGTCTTGAGTCCCAACATGGGTCCTTATTAGCTGTAAAAGTCTCTTTGATCACTTTAAGACTCAGTCTCCTCATCTATAAAACTTCACATTTAAAATCATAAATTCCTTCCAGATTTAACATTCTATAATTCTGTTCATTATTTTGAGCCGATTTCAATTCTTATCTCAGACTTTGAGCTACGTACTCCAGAAGGAGAAATTTCACAGTGTAATTGTAACAACAGTTCATTGAGTGCTTGCTATGTATGAGTCCTGGGTAAGACGTTTTATGTAAATATTTTCTACTCTTTCCAACAATCCTTAATCTCCCTCTGTAGATGAGAAAACTGACCCTCAGATATATTAAGGAACTTTTCAAAAGGCTCATAGCTGTTAAGAGGCTGGGTTGGGACTGAAACCCATATTTCCTTAATTTCAGTATCTACCCTTCTTCCATTATACCGTACTACCTTTTCTTCCAGGATCTCAAATAAGGCATCTCTTTTAAAAACCTACAAGGGTGATTTTTCAGGAATGGAAACTTCAGAAGATGAAACATATCCTGAGTAATAAAGATGAAAATTTAGCACAAGTGATCTCACACATACACATACCCCTTGCACACATAGCTGTGGAAGCCTTTTTAAGTTCAATATAAAGAGATAGTTTTTTCCTTCTGATATTGAAGTACTCCCCAGGCGGGGATTTAAATATAACCCAATTAGCAAGCATTACTGATTGTGCGTTTATTTGGTTCAACAAACATTTCTTGAGCCTCTCCTAAGTGTTAAACTTGATGAGGGGCACTGGGGATACATAGCTTCTGCCTTGGAGAAATCTTGACCATGTCAAGCCAACTTTGGACTGTGGTGCATTGTAGGGGGGTTGGGGGTGGGTACAGAGCAGCACCGAAAAGGAGTTTCTAAGCCAACCTGGATATTTGCAAAAACTCTCAAGAAGGTGTGACGCAAAAACTGAATCATAAAGAGTCGGTACAAGTTATACAAAAGACACGGCCATGAGGTGGTGAGGACAACAGAGGGAGAAGAGGTTTCTCAAGCTGAGGAAACTGCATGTTCAAGATGGCAGGAAAGCCTATGGAAGGGACTGTGCTTGGATTGTAGTGTGCATGTAGGTGCATGGTGGAAGATGAGGCTGGAGAGGAGGGAGTGGACCAGGTCCTGAAGATCTGGAGAGGCTTAACAAAGAGATTTGATGTCCTGAAGGCAACTGGAACTATGAAAGAATTTCAGCATGGAAAGTAGTGTGATGAGATAGTTGTGCAGAAAGCCAATCAGGATGGTGGTGTGAAGGACCTGCTAAAATAAGGCAAGGTACTAGACCAAGTGAAAGGACTAAGAAGGCATAATTGAAACCCTCAAGAGAGATGTGCAGAGTTGACCATATAGAACAGAGGATGATATGCCCTCCAAGAAGTCTGTTGACAAAATGCTATAGAGTGTGACCTGTGCAGTTAGACAGGGTCCCACGCACAGGACCCTGAGCTTGGTTTAAATTCTCTGTTGACATTTTGTGTTTTATAGGCGAAGTCCAATGGGACAGTGGGGCATGGGTGTGAGTAAAAGATTTACACAAATGTTATTTATTTACATGCCATTTGCATATAGTGAGCATAGAATTTCAGTAGACACATGATGGGTAGGATTTCAGCAAGATTCAGAGCAAATACAAGATTACGATGTTATGCCTGTGACTGAACCAGATATGTTTCAAACACAGAAAGAAGGCAATGCCATTCTAAGCAACAGGGGTGACTAGGGCACGTATCATATCTTTACATACATTACTTCCTTGTGTCCACTCCAGTTGAAAATGATGACATAGAGAAAAGGGAAAGAGAGGGCAATCTACGGGTCCTTTTCTTTTCAGCTCATTCCTTCCTTTCGTATCATGGTGAAGCCAAAGGTAGAAAATGTCAGTAGAATACATGTGTATCAATAAATACAATAAAAAGAGTTGAGTTTGTTTCATGCAGTTCCCACTGTTCTGGTAAGAACAAAAAGCCTACCTATTTTAGCTATAAAACATGAAATATGTAATTCTGATGATTCTGCATATGATTAAATGCTCTTATATTTAATGTAAAACTGGCATTGCACAATATGAGGATGAATGGTAAAATTGATGTTAATAATTTAAAAATGAATTTTTCTTTAACTTTCAATAGCAAATGTATAACATGACAATTCAAGAGATCATAGAAGAAAGAAACAAGTTTTATATTTTAGTACTATGAATGCTGCCTTTTCCTATTTTTTGAAACAAAAGGCCCTGCATTTTCGTTTTGCACTGGGACATGTAAATTGTATAGCTGGCTCTGGCTCTAGATGTTCAGAAAGAGGAATAAGAAGGGTTCAAAACACACGTGAATAGTTCCAGGTAGAGGAAAAGTAACTGAGTATTCAAAGTGTGGTCCATGGACTGGAGCTAGTCTCGGAAATGTTTGTTCCATGATAAGATGTTAAAATATAGCAATTGGGAGAGTTTAGAAAGATTATAGCAATTTGATAGAATGACTTTAAATCTATTGAATGTAGTAATAATATATTTGCACTTGTGTTTATAAGCATTTGAGTTTTTAAATGCATTTTCTAGCAATTCATTTTTACAAAAATATCAGACTACAGCAATTGAACTAAAACAAACAAACCAACAAAAGCCTCCTCTTTCCCTACAGATAGTTTGAGATGTCCTGATGAAAGGCCCTTTCCTTCACCACAGATTGTATATGTTTTGTCCATGAACTGATTTTGCTTTTAGACACATTCTGTCTTGACAGAGATGTGATTGTTACTGGGACAGATGTTGAATTCTTTCCAAAGATAGTGACAAGGGGTTGATATTAGTTCGAAACTATTTCTGAAAGGAACTGTTCCATAATAGGCAAGGATGTCTCCAACTGATCACAGATTCCTCTCCTGCTATCTTTTCCTCTTCAATTTGTCCCCTCCCCCCAAATCTGGCTTTATGAAAATTAAAGAATTAATTCCCTAGTGCAGTATTTGAGGTCTTCCATGATCTAGTCTCAACCTACTCTCTAGTACTCCAGGTTAAAGTCATACCCAGTGCACACTATGCCCTGTCCACTCTCTGAAGTGTTGTACTTCAGGGTTCTCATCCCTCTGGCCTTGACCAAAGCTCAGTTTACCCAACATGAGTTCCTTGCATTGAATTTAGAAAGAAGGCCAAAGGCTTGTCTTCCATAGATTAGGCAACTGGCCGATGGAAAGGTAGACCTATGTACTTCAGGTTTCCATGAAGACAAGTCCAGGGGTCCACAGGGCCACTCAGCCTAGATAATGATTTGGCCTGTGCCCAAAAGACAGTTAAGAAATTGGAAGAGTGAATAATGACTGCAGATGGTGAGAATGTATCTGTAACAGAAATATTCTAGCCAGCTGAAAATAACAGTAATTTTATGTGAATTGCTGAAAAGTTTACACATATTTCTACATACATAAATGCACAGACATAACACACATTATAATTGTACTGCCAATGCTATGATTTAGTCACTTAAGATAACATGAAAGTCATATAGGAATATCTGGACTTCATGTCCCATGGACAGTTTTGCTATTGGGCTGGACACAATTATAGAAACAGAATCCCTGAGTTGTGTCTCATTCCAGCTTTGTCCCTGCTTTCTGGATTCCTTGGCATAGAAGCATACCATGACTTCCTTTTTAGCCTCATATTCTCTACACAGGGATAGCCCAACAGCTCAAGAAGAAACTCTACTCCAAAATGCAACTGTCTCCATCCCCCCTTCCCTGTACTCCCACTGTCTCCCATAAATTATACCCCCTGAAAATTTTTCTGATGATATGTTTCTTTTGAGGCAATAAATATGTGTTCTGATTATACAATGGCTTTATATTTCAGCTGATACCTGGAACTTTTTAACTTGAATGCCATCTAAATATCCTGAGGGTTGAATATTTGGGACAAAAAGGCTACAAATTAAAAAAAAAGAAGACAAAACACAAGAGAAAAGAGTGGAAGGAAAGAGTGAATTGTGGAAATTAAACAGAGCTTAAGTCCCCTATCAGGCTGAAACCTTTGGGGAAAAAAGCTGAAATCTGAGGGTCCTCTTGTGTAGGTTTCTCACCCACAGCCCAGCTAGGCCTCCCCTCTCTGCCCTGTGTATGCCCAGACATTGCAAGGCAACAAAAAGCATTCCCCTGTGTAGAGAATGAGTGCTTAAAGTGTCTTTGCCACAGGTAAAATTTCTATCTTTCAAAACATCAAGTTACATCTAGTGTTTAGAACCATAAAACCTTTCGGTTAAATTGCTTCTTATGGATGGTTCATGATGTAGGAATGTGACTTACGCTAAAACAAGAAACGAAGAGGTCAAAATGCAGGGATAATTTGGGAATACAAAAGTTGACTTCAGGTGTGACCTTGGAAGGGTCACTGAGCCTCTGGACCCAAGTCTCCGTAACACGGAATAATAACTTGGATTTCTCTGAATCATTGAGCAGCTCTCAAAGCCAGCATGCGACAAGATACTCTCCCAGCAGCCAAAATATTCTCTCTAATGGATGATGGCTTTATTTTTTCATGTACAGAAAGATAGACACAGATACTGGAGATCAGTCAATGATTAAAGTTTTCTCATATAACATAATGATGCAAAGAGCCAGAACACACGAGAGGTGAGTGTAAAGGTTCTATCAAGGTTTAAATACTTGGAAGCTTCCAACACAAAGCTCTTTGAGCAGCATCTGAAACACATACACCATGGGCAGCAAACAGCCGTTTTACATTTAATTAGGCAAAGAAACTCCAGCTGAATGGGTTAAAAATTGCCACTATTTCACAGTAAGTGATTTTCTTAACCCCCAAGGGTTCAAATTACTTTGGCAGGAAAAGCAATTATGCAATTAATAGGGGAAAAATCTCCAGAGCTCTGTAATTTGCAAAGAGGTAAAGGTTCTGCTGTGGCCTGCAGGGGACAGCTAAGCACTGAAGCTTTATTCTTTTTCTTCCTTTCTTTAAAAATTTTTTTATTTTGACCACACCCAAAATAAAAACCAAGGATATTTTAAGGAGTAGAAAAGCACAACAGCTCAGATAATGTCCCTGCCAGTATATTCATTACAGGCTCATCAGAGTGGATGCCTGCAATCGGAAGATTAAATACCCATTTACCAGGATCAGAAGAGAGTTTGGTTTTATAATGTATTGTCCTCTATTCCCCGGGAGGCTGCTTTGTTTGATAAAATGCTGAGTGTGGTGTAAAAATATCCCTCTCTCTGTAATTTGCACTCCTCTCCATTTAAAGCTATTCTTGCTGCAAACGAGAATTGAAAGCTGCTAAAATTAAGTGGTGTCAGTTCTCAATGACACTTTAATGATAGAGCGCCCAGCAAATGAGATGAGAATGAATTCCAGCATCTCTGCTAAAGATAGTAACCAGCCCCAAACACTGTAATGCTCCAACGGGGCCACACTTCACCTGCTTCATTCATATTTAGTAGAACTGAAATAGGGAAACTATAATTTAAATGGTCATAAAAAGAAGGGTGAAAATAACTGATGGACATTAGTTCAAAGCAATTGGGATCTGGGGGTTGTGAATCTAAGATACTCTTTCTGGCTGAACACCCTACTTCTGTGCCATGGCAGTCTCTCTCAGGGATATAGGACATTTTATTTTAAGAGACTAAATGTCCCATTGACCAAGAAAGTCTTTTCTGGTACTGTGATCAAAAGGACATGAGGCTCCAATGCATTTTATAGAAGGTACTTTAAACACTCATAATTGGCTTGATATTCTTTGTATTGTCATGTTCTGATAGATTTGAGTGTCTGAAGCCCTTTTGTCTCACCATGGCCTCATTCATGGAGAATGAAAGCCATCATTTGTGGGGATGACTTTACTCTCTCATGGGCAGAGAAGGAATTGTGGGACCAGAGGGGCCACCTGCCCACAGGAGGCCCACTGGGTCAATCAAGGACCTAGTGAAGGCATTCTTGCAACCAAGTTCAGGTGGTCGGACCTTACTTAGACTCATGGGAACTTAAACTTCAAGGCAAATTCATCAGATTTTTCTTTCACAAGCACACAACCCAATCTGTGATAAACTTTAGTATCTAAACTACAACAGCTACTCTAGGAAATAATAGATACAGAGATATAGATAGACAAATGACAGATAGATTGATAGATTGATAAATAAATAGATATAAAATAAGATCTTTCAGGTACTTACTGTCTACTTCAAGGGACAATTAGATAATCATGGAAAATCTAGACAACTATTTAAAAGCAATACATAGGCACATCCATGTCAACAAAGCACTGCCTCTACAAATAGATACATATGAGAGGAAATGACTGCTTTGAAGGGGGAGGGGCACTTGGTTAAAAATGGTCTTCTGGAAGAGGTGATGGAGGAGTGGCCTTGAAGAAGTTAAACACCTGGATGTGTGGGGAAGAGAAAGGAAAGTGTTCTGGCCAGGAGAACACTTGGAGCAGGAATATGGAGGCACCACCCTAACTGACACAGCACTGTAAGGAATAATGAGAAACAGGTTGGCTGCGAAGATGTATATTGCTTGGATATCTTAAATGAGCATCTAAACAGTTTGAAAATGATCTGAATAGCATCAAGCGGTTTCCATAGACCCCTGAGCACCTCATGGCTGTATTGCAAAAGCTCAGTGAGGTAACACATGCGAAAGCAGCTAGCCTGGTGATACCTGGCAGGCAATACACAACAAACGTTAGATGGTGTGATGTTATTTCTGAATGGAGGTGAAACAAAATGAACACAATGCTTTGGGAATAGTGATCTATGCAAGAACAAACCCGAGGCAGGGAGAACTGAGGCTGGTGCAGCAATGCGGCCACAAGGTGTCCAGCATGCCTCACCACTGAGAACATAGACCATATGTCACTAGATTTCAAAAAAGCTGCCATCTGCCACCGCAGCCATCTGATGGACCTCTGCTGCCTGCGTGATGCTGACCAGGGACCTTCTGGACAATGTATCCCACTGTAAAATGTAGTTCACACATGTTTCTTGAAATTGTGGTCTCGTTTTAGAAACAGGCAGATGTGGCACACAGGAAACTGAGGAAAAAGCAAGCCTACTGATGACTTTTTAATGTCAGGCTTCATTAACAATCTTCTGGAGAACCCTGGAGCTCCTTAGGTCAGGGTAGCATAAGTGTTTGTGAAAAATGCTTCCAAGTTTTAAAATGAGTAGCTACTTTTGCAACCGCAATGGAAAACATGGAAACAATTTTGCTTCTACATCTCTTGAGAGCGTTAGTGGTCTGGCGGTGGCAGCCAAGTTAGCTGCTATCATGCCAGCCTCCTCTGAGCTCTCATACTTCTTTCCCTGCCATGCATTATGACTTTATGGTAACTAAAGGTGTGAGCAATATGCTTGACGCCAGCCAACATGCCTATGATCTTTTACTTTAAACACCACTTGTGAACTAAGAGATTAAAATTTCTTTTCTTAACTTCAGAAAGTTAAGGGACACACAAGTGAATGGCTTTGTTTTGTTTTTGTTGAATTGCCTATAGTTTGGGTGTATTTTGAACTCATGACAATTTTTTATCAACTTCATTGAAGTATAATTTGAGTACTACAAAGTATTTTAACAAAGTATATTTGATGTGTACAATTCATTTAAAGTATACACTTAAAGGGCATCAGTTCAGTGCTCTGAAACCAAAACAATAAAAAAATATTTCCTTCACCCCCAAAATACTCACTATGCTCCTACACAGTCCATCGTTCATCCACTCTCAGCCCTAGGCTGTGGGTCACGATATATGTTAGTGTCACTATATGTTAGTTTGCAGTGGTGAAACAGTCATGTAACTGGAATCATATAGCATAGACTCCTTTGAGCCTTTCTCCTTTCACTTGAGGTAGTGATTTTCAGATTCCTCAATGTTGTTGAATTTATTAGTAGTCATTCATTGTATGGATACCGACATTTTGCTCCTCTATTCACATGTTAGCAGGTATGTTAGTTTCCTAGGATTGCCTTAACATATTGCCACAAACTGGTTGACTTAAAAGAACAGAAATTTATTTTCACACAGTTCTAGAGGCTAGAAGTTCAAAATCAAGTTGTTGGCAGTCCAAACTCCTTCTGAAAGCTCTGGGAAAGACTGTCTTTCATGTCTTTCTCCTAGCTTCTGGCAGTTTCTGCCAATCCTAGACCTTGTAGACTTATCACTCCAATTTCCACCTCCATCTTCACAGGTATTCTTCCCTGTGTGTGTGTGTGTCTGTGGCCACATTTCCCTCTATCAGGGCACCAGTCATACTGGAATTAGGGCCCACCCTAATCCAGGACAGCCTCATATTAATTTGATTGCATCTGCAAAGTCTATATTTCCAAGTAAGATCATATTCACAGGTTCCTGGTTGACTTTGGTGGTTCTGGGGTACTAGTCAGCCAAGTACAGTGGGCATTTGGATGTTTACAGTTCTGACTATTGTGAATAAAGCTGACCTATCCATTGGTGTTTGTGCGGATGTTTATTTTCACTTTTCTTTGGTAAATACCTAAACGTGGAATGATAGATGTGTATTAAGCTCATTAAGGAACTGCGAACAATTTTCTAAAGTTATGCCATTTTATTTTCCCACAAGTAATGTGTGAGCATTCAGTTGTCCCACATCCTTGCCTGCCTTGATATAGGTTTATTATTTTAAAAATTTATCCAGATTAATGCAATCCTTTGTCAGATGTAAATATTGAGAATATATTTTCTTCCAGTATGTAGCTTGCCTTTTGTTTTCTAAGTGGTGGTTTTCTAAAAGCACAAGTTTACAATTTTGATTAAGTCAATTTATCAATGTTCTGATGGTTTCTGCCTTTTATGTACTAAGAAGTTTACCTATTCCAAAGTTACAAAGATTTTCTTGTGTTTCTTTCAGAAGTTTATCCCTTTAACTTTTATATTTAGCTTAGAACTCAACATTTTTTTAATGAATGTTTCATAGGTGTTCTATATTAAAAATTAAAAAGTATTTCTACTTAGCCTCAAAACTTTAAAAAATGGTCCATAATATACTCATTCTTTTTTTATGTCATCTTTTGGATGATGGAACTAATACACGCTCACTATGGGCAATTTTGGAACTAGAACAACAGTATAAAGAAAATTAAAATTAAAATATCTATGATTCCACCAGATGTTAACTCATGATATTTTGGTACGTATCTTCCTATATCATTTTAAGGGATATCCTCCCACCTCCCCACCAAATTAGAATCATATTATGTATACTTCCCTTCTTTCTTAAAAGTATGTGGTAAGAAATTTCCCATGTCACCATTAACTCTTTGAAAACATCACTTTCCATGGCTGAGTACTATTCTACTCTATGAGTATATGAGAATTTATTTCATCTTTGAAGTAATTTTAGTTTGTTTCTAACATCTGGCTAATCTAAAGTGTGCTATGGAAAATATCCATGTAAATCAATCCTTTGATCATGTCTCCAATAATTTCCTTTATCTTCTTGTAGGAGAAGTGAGGTCGACATCCCCTGCCTTTGAATTTGGGTGGATGCTAAGATTGCTTGTACCACTAGAATATGGTAGATGTGGCACTGGGCCATTTTCAGTGCAAAGACTTTGAGAGTCTGGCAACCTCTACTTCCTCTCTCTGGGACCATTCTCTACATGAGCCCTAAAACCTTCATGTAAGAAATCTGACTACCCTGAGACCATACTCCTGGAGAGACTATGAGTAAGCATTTCAGGTGACAGTTTCAGCTGAGTCCAGCTTTTCAGCCTTCTTTGCAAGGGGTCCGACATGTGAGCAAGTCATTTTGGACCCTCCAAAGTAGTCCATCTACCAGCTGAATACCACTGAATGACTTCAGTCAGTGCTACATGGTGACAAGGAATCACCCAGATAATGTCCTCTCAAATTCCTGACTCATAAGATCATAAAATATAGTAAAACTGTGGTGTTAAACCACTCAGTTTTAGGGATAATTTGTTAATCAGTAAGAGATAACTGCGACAACATCAGTAATTAATCCATTGAATTTTGCAAATATGTGTAATGCTGTCTGTAAATCTAGCCTCTGGTGATTTGAAAAATAAAAAATATATTTAAAAATGAAGAGCTATCCTTCAGTTTATAGCTTTTCTTACATCTGGTTAGTTTAAAGGAGGTAACTTCAAAACTGACATAAAATATTTCTTAAAATAACTTAAGCCTTAGGAGATTTGCACGTGAAGGAATTTTGAGTCTGGATGAATACTGAACTTGGAATGATAAATTTCAGTCTCTCACTTTGTAGCCTGAGAAACGCATTCAACCTCTTGTGATTTCTTTTAATGCATATGAAAAATATTAGCTTTAGTTTTCTGACCTACTAACCTTTCCAATTACTTCTGATAGTCTTTCTGTTGATTATTTTACTGTTTTTTATTGCTTACTTTTGCAATCATTGCCTCCAATTAATTTCTCTCTAGGTAGCCCATGGTCTCTTAAAAATGCAAGTCTGATCATAAAATCCCTTCCTTGAGCCTCTGAATAGTTTCTGTTGCCTCAGTAAAGTTCCATCCGTGGCCTTCGAGGCCCTTTATGATCTGACCCAGACCCCTTCTTGATTTGTGCACTCCAGCCTTATAGCCTTTCTTTATCCCATGTTAGAGCCTTTACATATGCTGTTTTTGCTCTCTGGAACCGTCTTTCCTCCACTCTTGACCTAGTTAACTGATAGACATTTTGAGGTCTCAGACTCAACTTTATTTCCTCAGGTGAGTCTTGCCCAAACCCCAACCCAAGAGTTCAGGTAACCAGAAATCATCTTTTCAGGAACCTGTTAAACATGCCTCCCCATTGTCCAGCCCAACCCATGGTTAGCTACAGAGAGCATGGACCACATCTGGCCAATAACAGGGCCTGGGATGCTGTAGACTTGGAGAATGCTGATGGACTGACTGATTGGATTCATGAATGAATGGAAGAGAACAGAAGCATTTTTTAGACTGTAAAATAGTATATGCATTTTTAAAAATAATAATGTCTTCTATACATCTCAGTTCATTTCTTCAAAGAAAGACGTCATATAATGCACCTATCTAATCTATTTTTCTCAGCACCAACAAAGTATGAATATTAGTAGTAAATTAATTTTCCTATTATTACAATTCTTAGGGATATCTCCTGTTATTAATTCTGTACTATTCATTTGACCCTTAGTTAAATACTATCTATGCATTTTCTGTATTCTCGCCCTATTTCATTACCAAAGTTTTGTTATATAGTCTTTCAAAAGTCCATACAGGCCTCCTAAACTAGAATATAAATTCTAGATGGGGAGAGGCTTGTTTTTTATCCCATATAATACTGATGCAAGCACTTGAGGCAGTCAGGGCGTATGTTTCATTGCTTACCTAAGAAATATGAAAAAGAAATTTGTTCAATCTTTCTGATATTATATTCTTCCTATATTAACTCATTGAAGCTCCCCCTTTGGAAATTAAGATTATGGAGATGGGAGGAGAAAGTTATGCACTTAATTAGCAAAAAAAAAATGTGGGCAAATCTATGTCAGTCCCATTTTTTATCTTATTTTGTACTTTTTCATGAAATCTCAAAACCTGGGATCTACTGCATTAACATACATTCACACATATAATTCAAAAATATTTCTTGGTCAATGAATATGTGACAACAATTATGTTTTTGAGCTCCTTTAATCCACAGGTTAAATTATGACTTTCTGAAATCAAAAGTACACTAGAGACCACCTATCAACACCTCCCTGTGCCCAGTTTTGAGAAAAGAAAGCTGGGACTTGGAGACCTAACCCCACTGTACATAGCACAAGCAGGCTAGAAGCCAGGGCTTTTCCCAACTCTGGGAAGTTCTAATTCATCTGATGAAAAGGTCAACTGATCGATTTTAGATATGTTGAATTGAGATAAGTCAGGAATCCCAGTGAAAATATCAGGTAAGTAATTAAATTTGGAGCTTGGGAAAGAGGTATGGGATGGAGATACAAATCCGGGAGTTGTTCGCATAAAGATGTGTTTAAAGTCATGCGACTGAATGAGACCAATAAAAGAATTAGTATAGATTAAGAAAAGAAGAGGATCAAGGACTAAATAGGAGACAGTTTTATATTAGGGGTCTGAGGAGAGAGGAGGAACTGGCAAAGAATGAGAAGGAGTGAACGGGGAGGTAGGAAGAAAGCTGGGAAAATGTGGCATCCTCAAAGCCAAAGTGAAGAAAAGATATCAAAGAAGAGGGGATGGTCAACTGTGCCAAATGCTGATAGGCCAAGTAAAATGAAGGAAATTAACCACAGGCTTTCCAAAAGACTTTGCTAGTGGCCTAGACAAAAATACTTCAGATAGAAAGATGAAAGAGAAATGGATCAGCTATAACAGCAAATGCGAGGGCACTACCTGGCAACAGCAAATATCGATAGCAATTTCCAGTTTTGCTGCAAAGGAATGGCTCAGGGATAGTAGGAAAATAGAATAGAGAATATTTTTAATGCAAGGTGTCTTGAAGGGCTGTTATGGTAACTGTATACATTGATCAAAGTGAGCGCATATTAGATCTAAATTGTACAAATTGTAGTATTTACTGTATACAGAGAGAATTAGACATGTATATCGAATTCACAAAAATATGTATGTCCACATGAGCATGGGTATGTGTGTACATATATAAATGCACATAAACAGGCACATATATTTGACATGAGATTGTGGTATATGGCTGTACTGGAATGTTTATCTTCTAATTGTGATTTCCTTAGGCTCACAATAAAATGATTTATATCCAATTAACAGTGAATTTAAACAGGATGGAAATGGCTGGATAAAGGAAGAAGTCTCAGTAGTTACCTAAACATGTACTCTATCCCTGATTTTCAAATGAGGACACTGAACACTTAGAACTGAAGTGACATGTGTGAGTACTTTTACCTGGTTAGCAGAAGAACCAGAACTTTTTCACCTGCTTTAATCCTACCACCTGTGGAAAGACTCCTTGCTACTAAAAAATCCTAGAAAACACATCATGTGCATATGTATGACTAAGACATATCTGAAAAGAGCTCTTTGCATCTTTCAAATGGAACTGATGGAAATCATAATCATGTGGATTTAAATTTTAAAATATATATGCTTTTCAGTTTTTTGTGCCTAAGAAACAACTATCTAATTGATTTGTAGCTGTAGTAGCACTTTTATAAATGTGAGAAAATTAACGTTGAATCAAATTCACACCAAAAGAGAAGGGGAAGTTTGGGATAATGTCCCATGGCAGACTGGAACCTTCTAGGCACATACACAGAGGAGAGGAGACAGAATATCCCCTGCCCCCAAGTTCCCTTCAGCCCCAGCATGTCCTCCAGTGGCAGTGCCCGCCCCAAGTATTAGAGACACAGCAAACATATTCTCTTTTTGAACATGTCTCAGTAAGTATCTTTCTTACCAGTCTAGTTAGCAGAGAATCATCTTTTCCTACTTCTTCTACCACATGTTATTAGATCTAGGATACTACTTCTCTAGAAGATTTAAAGTGTCTTTTTGATAGCTAATGCCACAGGTAAAATGTTAAACTATAGACATTTTAAAATAAAAAATAAGACTGATCTCTCTAAGAATTATTCTAGAAAGATGTCAGGATTTCTCTTACCTTAAGTTCCAAGTCGGCTTCATTAGCTTTTCATAGTTGACCTGGTACTTGATGTCTCTCTACCTCAATTTTCTCTATTTAAAACAAAAAGACAACAAAAGCTACTGGATTGAATTGTTTCTGAAATTAAGTTAATGAATTTACACAAAACGCCTAGCATCTAACATAACAAACAAAATGAAAAATATTTCTTCCCTGGCCTCCACTTTCAATCTTTATTTCCTTTCCTAAACCCTTTCCTGCCCCAAAATATCCTAGTTTATGGTAGGAAGGATGAAATTATATTTATTATACAAGATTCTTAGAATCTCACTTACCCCAAAATGTGGTTTCTCAGTGCACAAATCCTATCATTTTTTACTTCCAATAACAGGTGGTCTCTCATTATTAACACATGATTCTACATATGTTAATTTACTTAGTGCAACTGAACAGTTATGTATATTTTACCACAATTAAAAAAATACTGTTTCATAAAACAAAACAAAGAGACAAGCAAACAAAAAAAAATGGAGTTGTGCAAGAGTTGGGGAAAAAGTCATTGAAAGTCTGCATTGGGAGTTTGCCATAAGCCTTTAGGTCAAGACTAAGCTGTACATGAATGGGGAAAGACTGCACGACCTAGCAGAGAGTGACAGCTGTGGGACTGAGAGCTGAATGGTGATAGTTAGGGCTGGGAGACATGTGAGGTCCAGTTCAGCCGCAGCAGAGAGACCTACCAAGCCTCTCATGCATAGTTAGGCCTCCCCATGAGACACAATTTAGGAATGAAGATATGGCCACACCCAAGGACTAAAGTCAAAAACTAAAGAAATTCACGCTAACAACAAAAATAACCAAGATCAACAAGTTCAAATGAAGTTGCCAGTAATTTGTCTTCCAGAACAAAACTGATTAAAAGAAGCTAACATAATAAAGAATCCCTACAATAGATCATCCAAAGTGTTTAACATAGAATTTTTTTTTAATTTAGATATGCAGAAAAATATGGCCCATCAAAAAATAAAGGCAAATAACAAAAACAGAATCTGAAACATCTTAGGTATTGGAATTAGCAAGCAATGACTTTAAAAGAGTTACTATAAACATGCCCCAAAAGTTAAAGGAAAAGATAGTTATTTTTAATGAAGAAATAGGAATTCTCAGCATAGACATAGAGGTGATTTAAAGAGAAACAAATGAAAAAATCCAGAGATGAAAAATATATCAGCAATTTAATTTTTTAAGAATTAACAAATCTAACTAAAAGCAAACAAAACTTAAAGGACTTAACATTAATCTGAAGACAGCAAAAGAGTCAGTGTATTTGAAAA
Organism: Smutsia gigantea; assembly: GCA_032199065.1. Lineage (NCBI taxonomy): Eukaryota > Metazoa > Chordata > Mammalia > Pholidota > Manidae > Smutsia > Smutsia gigantea. The sequence continues at coordinate 119,969 of JAVSCE010017883.1, forward strand.
CAATAAGAGATATATGATCTGAAGAACAGAGAAAGAAGTCTAAGAAAACCACAAAAATACAGAGCCTCAGGTACATGTGGGAAAATACATAGAAGTCCAACATGCACACATTTGAGGGAGAGGAGTGATGAGGCAGAGGGAAAAAAAATCTTTGAAGAAAAGTGGCTGAAAATTTCCAAAATTTTCAAGATAATATAGAGAACCACTTAGGCACATTACAGTCAAATTTCTGAAAACCAAAGAGATGATAAAAAAGATAAGCTTACATCTTAAGAAGCTAGAAAAAGAAGAGTAAATTAAACACCAAGTATGTAGAAGTAAGGAAGTAAAGATCAGATGTCAACAAATTAATAAATGAGTGAAGACATCAACAAAGGAAGAAACTAGTTCTTTATAAAGGGTAATAAAAGATATACTACATATATTTGAAGAATAAGAAAATATGACCAACCAATATATTTGACAACTTAGGTAAAGTGGACAGATTTCTTTAAAAATGCAACTAACCAAAATTGACAGAAGAAGAAATAGAACATTCAACTTGCCTTAAACATATTGAAAACATGGAATTCATCCTCTAAAACCTTTTCCCAGAGGTGTGCTGTCAGCATCAGGGTGACATGAGTCCTTCCTTTTTTCTCTCCTCTTTGTCCAAACAACAGATTGGATATCCAAAACCAAAAAGGCACCTCTGCACAGCACACAAGGTCACTGGAGAGATACACACATCTGTGCACCTGCTAGTGGGTGGCTTGAACCACAGAGGAGGCAGCGGAGCAAGAGAGGTGGCATGGGAGCGGAAGTGGCAGAGGAGCCTTGGCAGGATTTCGATGAGATGCATGTGCCTCTGTGTTTATTGCAGCACTATTCACAATAGCCAAGATAGGGAAGCAACCCAAATGCCCATCAATCAATGAATGGCTAAAGAAGATGTAGTACCTATATACAATGAAACATTATTCTGCTGTGAGACATCCTTACACTCATGGCAACATGGATGAACCTTGAACACATTATGCTAAGCAAAGTAAGACTAAGACAAGTATTGTATGATATCACTTATATGTGGAATCTAAAAATGTTTAACTTGTAAAAAAACAGAATAAAATGGTGGTTCCCAGGGGGTGGAGTGGGGAATAAGGGTGAGGTTGTTTCAGGGTACAAACTTGTAACAAGTATTAAATAATCCATAAGAGATCTAATGAACAGTATAATTAATGTAGACAAAAATATTATAACTACATAATGTGATAAATATGGCAAGATTTATGTTATTACAATAAAAAAGTATCAAACATGCTGTACCTCTTCAACTTACACAATGTTGTGTGTCAAACTTATTCAATTTATAAAAACTTCACAAAGAAAACTCAAGATACAGGTGGTTTCATTGGTGAATTCCACCAACTATTTTAGAAGGAATTAATAACAATTCTACACAAATTCTTTTAGAAAACAGAAGAGGGTGAGCACATCTCAACTCATTATATGAGGCCAATATAACCCTAATGCCAAAACTATAATAAAGATATTTCATGAAAATAAAATTACAGACCAATATCCCTCATGAACATAAATGCAAAAAAAAATGAAATGATTATATATATATACAAAACCATAAAGTTCAAACATATCATGTTAAATGACAGAGATCAGACAAAAAATATATATTACATAATTCCTTTTGTAAAAAATTTCAAGGCAAGGCAAAATAAAATCTCAAGTGAGTGAAATTAGGACTATGGTTTTTTAATGGGGTAGGAAGAAGAGATGGAGACTGGCCAGGAAGAGATATAAGACAACTTTCTGGGATCCTGGATATGTTTTCTATTTTAATTGAGGTGATGATTACACAGATATATAGGTGTAAAGATATATGATGACAGGAAGATGATGATAATATATGACAGACAGATGATAGATAAAGATAGATGATAGATACTGAATAAAAATTTCATCAATTCATAACTTAAGATCTGTGCATTTCCTTTATGTATATTTGACCTACTTCTAAAAATGACATCTAGAAGGCAAAATGATCAGAGTTTGGTGGCCAATTACGTACAGTGTATGTAGAGGTAATGCAGTTATAATGAAGTAGAGATATTCAGGAAGAAAAATGGTATTTGAAGAAACGTTTTCCCTGTTTTAAAACTGCTTACATTTCTCTACATGGCACAGTGTGGATAATGGAAGGGATTCAGAACCAAGTAAGATATGGTTTCAAAGGAACCTGAAACCAGTAAAGGCATCAGAAACATACACAGTACTGATGTAGGCAGCTGTAATTCATTCATCCTATAATTGAAATATCCTACAGGAAATTGAATAGGTTGTGGATATCCTGTGCAGCCAAGTATATTATTCTGGAAGCTTGTGGAAGTCCGTCCACAATGGATGGCCCTCACTTTTTAAACTGCACATACTGGAAGGGATTTTTTTTTTGGCCAATAAAGACATGCACGTGGAAAAATGATTATCGCAAAAGGAGACACTAAAAGAACAAAGAGATGAAAATAGCATGGGGAAGCATTGCTTTATAATTCTACCACATATTGATTGATGGAACTGGCATTTTTCAAGCTTTGTCACAACTGCATTATAAAGCCGTCACTATACAGGATATTGATGAATATTTTAAAACATGCAAATAGTGGGGAAGATCATTTTTCACAAAGTTTTGGTTAATGAGAATGACTTGAGTCCCAGGGGGAGGGGAAAAGGAGAGAGGTCAGCGTTGGCAATCGTTCTAAGGAAAGCTATGCCATCCCTTCTGGGCCTTGGAAGCTATCATGAGGTACACAAGCTCTCTGCCAGCATCCCTCTTAGTGCAGGATGGGTATCCACATATTGCCTCTCTACTTAATTGGAGAACACACAGACTGTAATTAAAAGAAAACTAACAATTTTATCCCATAAAATTCCAGTGAAGTGAATTGGCTTAAACACATTTCCATTCATGATACCTTGTAGATTTCTTCAAAAAAAAAAGCATGTATTTTTCAGAGATGAAGTATCTAGTGCCCCGATATTAACAGAGGTGTAGGAGCATAAAATAATTTATTAGTTATTTTTACATACATAAAAAGAAGGTAAAATACAGGATTATTTTTTAAGAATGTAAATTCAGTCAGTATACTTACCTTGCTGTCCCAAAATATTGTTCCTTTCAAGTTGAAACTTCTTTAGAATAATAGCCCCAGAAGCAGAAATTAAGATATGATACATCTTTATTTCTCTATATTAATAATGCTCTTTAAAAACCTTCTTCATTATCTTTCAAGTTTTTGTTGAGGTAATTTGGCATTTTAGATGTGGATTTTAATAGTTAACTATGTAACCTATGTATCCGTCAGGAATTATTTTGATATTTGTTTCATGACTGTGCTGAAAACTAACGTGAATGAAACCCCAATCACATAGTCACTATATTAGCATTAGGTTAACTATACATTTTACAGTTCTATTGCTGAGCAATATATATTTTTTAAAGGCTTTCCAATTCATAGGTTCCTTAGTAAGACTTATTTCTCAGTCTCCTACAATTTTCCTGTGAGATCTTTTTCCAGGAAAGTTTGAGAGTGATGTATTTTTATGTGGTTCTTTCATGTCTGAGACTCTATTGCTTTTGCATATAAATGAAAAATGGGCAGGATATAGAATTCTTGGATGATGGCTCCTGACATCAAAATTCTGGGAAGTGTATTCCAAAGGTTTCTGGTTAATTTAGTGCAAGGAGAAATCTGATATCAAGTGTTATGCTTTTCCTTTTGCATAAAATGTGTTTTAATTATTTTCCTATTTTTCCTTGTGTAAATACATGTAGATATCTTTTCCTGACCCTTTCAATACAAATATTTCACCCACTAACAAAAATATAGTTCTTTTTCATTGATTTTCTCTAACCCTCTGTGAGCACTTTTTAAAAAAATTCATTTTGGTATCATTAATCTACAATTACATGTGCAATATTATGGTTATTAAACTACCCCCTTCATCAGGTCCCCCCCTACAACCCCATTACAGTCACTGTCAGCGTAGTGAGATGCTATAGAATCACTACTTGTCTTCTCTGAGTTGTACAGCCCTCCCCATGACCCCCCAACATTACATCTTCTAATCATAATGCCCCTTTTTCCCTCTTGTCCCTCCCTTCCCACGCATCTTCCCCAGTCCCTTTCCCTTTGGTAACTATTAGTCCATTATTGGGTTCGGTGAGTCTGCTGCTGCTTTGTTCCTTCGGTTTTTTTCTTTGCTCTTATACTCCACATATGAGTGAAATCATTTGATACTTATCTTTTACGGCATGGCTCATTTCACTGAGCATAATACCCTCTAGCTCCATCCATGTTGTTGCAAATGGTAGGATTTGTTTTCTTCTTATGGCTGAATAATATTCCATTGTGTATATGTACCACATCTTCTTTATCCATTCATCCACTGATGGACACTTAGGTTGCTCCCATTTCTTGGCTATTGTAAATAGTGCTGCGATAAACATAGGAGTGCATCTGTCTTTTTCAAATTGGGCTGCTGCATTCTTAGGGTAAATTCCTAGGAGTGGGATTCCTGAGTCAAATGGTATTTCTATTTTGAGTTTTTTGAGGAACCTCCATACTGCTTTCCACAAAGGTTGAACTAATTTGCAGTTCCCACCAGCAGTGTAGGAGGGTTCCCTTTTCTCCACATCCTCGCCAACATTTGTTGTTGTTTGTGTTTTGGATGTTGGCCATCCTCACTGGTGTGAGGTGATATCTCATTGTGGTTTTAATCTGCATTTCTCTGATGATTAGTGATGTGGAGCATCTTTTCATGTGCCTGTTGTCCATCTGAATTTCTTCTTTGGAGAAGTGTCTATTCATGTCCTCTGCCCACTTCTTAATTGGATTATTTGCTTTTGGTTTGTTGAGGTGCATGAGTTCTTTATATATTTTGGATGTGAACCCCTTATCGGAAATGTCATTTATGAATATATTCTCCCATACTGTAGGATGTATTTTTGTTCTGCTGATGGTGTCCTTTGCTGTACAGAAGCTTTTCAGCTTGATATAATCCTACTTGTTCATTTTTACTTTTGTTTCCCTTGTCCGGGGGATATGTTCATGAAGAAGTCACTCAAGTTTATGTCCACGAGATTTTTGCCTATGTTTTTTTCTAAGAGTTTTATGGTTTCATGACTTACATTCAGGTCTTTGATCCATTTTGAGTTGACTTTTTTGTATGGGGTTAGACAGTAGTCCAGTTTCATTCTGTTACATGTAGCTGTCCAGGTTTTCCAACACCAGCTGCTGAAGAGGCTATCATCTCCCCATTGTATATCCAAGGCTCATTTATCAAATATTAATTGACTGAATATGTTTAGGTTGATGTTTGGATTTTCTATTCAGTTCCACTGGTCTGTGGGTCTGTTTTTGTGCCAATACCATATTGTCTTGATTACTGTGGCTTTGTAGTAGAATTTGAAGTCAGGGAGCGTAATTACCCCTGTTTTATTGCTTCTTCTCAGGATTGCTTTGGCTATTCAGGGTCTTTTGTGGTTCCATATGAATTTTAGAATTATTTGTTCCAGTTCATTGAAGAAAGCTATTGGTATTCTGATAGGGATTGCATTGAATCTGTAGATTGCTTTAGGTAGTATAGCCATTTTGACAATATTTATGCTCCCTAGCCAAGAGCATGGGATGAATTTCCATTTGTTCGTGTCCTCTTTAATTTCTCTTAGGAGTGTCTTGCAGTTTTCAGAGTATAGGTCTTTCACTTCCTTCATTAGGTTTATTCCTAGGTATTTTATTCTTTTTGATGCAATTGTGAATGGATATGTTTTTCTGATTTCTGTTTCTGTTAGTTCATCGTTAGTGTATAGGAAAGCAACAGATTTCTGTGTGTTAATTTTGTATCCTGCAACTTTGCTGAATTCAGATATTAGTTCTAGGAGTTTTGGAGTGGAGTCTTTAGGGTTTTTTATGTACAATATCACGTCATCTGCAAATAGTGACAATTTGACTTCTTCTTTACCAATCTGGATGCCTTGTATTTCTTTGTTTTGTCTGATTGCCATGGCTAGGACCTCCAGTACTATGTTGAATAACAGTGGAGAGAGTGGGGATCCCTATCTTGTTCCTGATCTTAGATGAAAAGCTTTCAGCTTCTTACTGTTAAGTAGCTGTGGGTCTGTCCTAAATGGCCTTTATGATGTTGAGATACTTGCCATCTACACCCATTTTGTTGAGAGTTTTAATCATGAATGGATGCTGAATTTTGTCAAATGCTTTTTCAGCATCTATGGAGATGATCATGTAGTTTTTGTTCTTCTTTTTGTTTATGTGGTGGATGATGTTGATGGATTTTCGAATGTTGTACCATCCTTGCATCCCTGGGATGAATCCCACTTAATCATGGTGTATGATCCTCTTGGTGTATTTTTGAATTCGGTTTGCTAATATTTTGTTAAGTATTTTTGTATCTACGTTCATCAGGGATATTGGTCTGTAATTTTCTTTTTTGGTGAGGTCTTTGCCTGGTTTTGGTATTAGAGTGATGCTGGCTTCATAGAATGAGTTTGGAAGTATTCCCTCCTCTTCTATTTTTTGGAAAACTTTAGGAAGAATGGGTGTTATTTCTTCTCTGTATGTCTGGTAGAATTCAGAGGTGAATCCATCTGGTCTGGCGGTTTTGTTCTTGAGTAGTTTTTTGATTACTGATTCAATTTCGTTGCTGGTGATTGTTCTGTTTACTTTTTCTGTTTCTTGTTTGGTCAGTCTTGGAAGGTTTTATTTTTCTAGGAAGTTGTCCATTTCTTCTATGTTTTCCAGCTTGTTAGCATATAGATTCTCATAATATTCTTTTATGATTCTTTGTATTTCTGTGGGGTCCGTCTTGATTTTTCCTTTCTCATTTTTGATTCTGTTTATGTGTGTAGATTCTCTTTTTCTCTTAATGAGTCTGACTAGGGGTTTATCTATTTTGTTTATTTTTTCAAAGAATCAGCTCTTGGTTTTATTGATTTTTTTCTATTGTTTTATTCTTCTCAATTTTATTTATTTCTTCTCTGATCCTTATTATATCCCTCTTTCTGGTGACTTTGGGCCTCATTTGTTCTTCTTTTCCCAATTTCAGTAATTGTGTCTTTAGACTATTCCTTTGGAAATATTCTTCCTTCTTTAAATAGGCCTGGATTGCAATATACTTTCCTCTTAGAACTGCCTTTGCTGTGTCCCATAGAAGTTGTGGCTTTGTGTTGTTGTTGTCATTAGTCTCCATATATTCTTTGATTTCTGTTTTCATTTGGTCATTAACCTATTGATTAATTAGGAGAATGTTTTTAAGTCTCCATGTATTTGTGAGACTTTTTGGTTTCTTTCTAAAATTTATCTCTAGTTTTATACCTTTGTGATCTGGGAAGTTGGTTGGTAGAATTTCAATATTTCTGAATTTACCTAGGTTCTTTTTGTGGCCTAGTATGTGATCTATTCCGGAAAATGTTCCATGTGCACTTGAGAAGAATGTGTATCCTGTTGCTTTTGGGTGTAGAGTTCTGTAGATGTCTGTTAGGTCCATCTGTTCTAGTGTGTTGTTCAGTGCCTCTGTATCTTTACTTATTTTCTGTCTGGTTGATCTATCCTTTGGAGGGAGTGGTGTGTTTAAGTCTCCTAAAATGAATGCATTTCTTTCTATTTCCTCCTTTAATTCTGTTAGAATTTGTTTCACATATGCCGGTGCTCCGGCATTGGGTGCATATATATTTATAATGGTTATATCTTCTTGTTGGACTGACCCCTTTATTACTATGTAATGTCCTTTTTTATCTCTTGCTACTTTCTTCGTTTTGAAGTCTATTTTGTCTGATACAAGTACTGCAATACCTGCTTTTTTCTCCTTGTTATTTGCATGAAATATCTTTTTCCATCCCTTCACTTTTAGTCTGTGTATATCTTTGGGTTTCAAGTGAGTCTCTTGTAAGCAGCATATAGATGGGTGTTGCTTTTTTATCCATCCTATTACTCTGTGTCTTTTTGTTGGTGCATTCAGTCCATTTACATTTAGAGTGATTATTGATAGATATGTACTTATTGCCATTGCCGGTTTTAGATTCGTGGTTATCAAAGGTTCAAGGGTTGCTTCTTTACTATCTAACAATCTAACTTAACTTTCTTGTTAAGTTATTGTAAACACAGTCTGATGTTTCTTTATTTCTCTCCCTTCTTATTCATCCTCCTCCATTCTTTATATACTCGGTGTTTAATTCTTTGCCTTTAGTTAGTATTTGGATGGTCTGCTTTCTTTGCTATGATTTTATTTTCTCTGGTGACATCTTTTTAGACTTTGGAGTGCTTCCATCTAGAGCTGTCCATTTAAGATATCCTGTAGAGGTGGTTTTGGGAGGCAAACTCTCAGCTTTCACTTGTCTGGAAATTGTTTAATCCCTCCATCATATTTAAATGATAATCATGCTGGATAAAATATTCTTGGTTCGAGGCCTTCTGTTTCATTATGTTAAATATATCATGCCATTCTCTTCTGTCCTGTAAGGTTTCTGTTGAGAAGTCTGATGATAGTATGTTGGGTTTTCCTTTGTAGGTGATCTTTTTTCTCTCTCTAGCTGCATTTAATACTCCGTCCTCATCTTTGATCTTTGCCACTTTAATTATTATGTGTCTTGGTGTTGTCTTCCTTGGGTCCCTTGTGTTGGGAGATCTGTGGGTTTCCATGGACTGCGAGACTATTTCCTTCCCCAGCATGGGGAAGTTTTCAGCAATTATTTCTTCAAAGACACTTTCTATCCCTTTTTCTCTCTCTTCTTCCTCTGGTACTCCTATAATGCTAATATTGTTCCGTTTGGATTGGTCACACAGTTCTTTTTATATTTTTTTATTCCTAGATATCCTTTTATCTCTCTCTGCCTCAGCTTCTCTGTATTCCTGTTCTCTGATTTCTATTCCATTAACAGTCTCTTGCATCTCATCCAGTCTGCTGCTAAGGCCATCAATTGCTTGTCTCATTTCTGCATTGTCTTTCCTCACTTCCCTCACTTCCTCCCTCAGCTCTTGCATATATCTCTGTAGATCCATCAGTATGGTTATGACTTTTATTCTGAATTCTTTTTCAGGAAGACTGTGCATTTCCATCCCTTCAGACTCCCTCTCTGGTGTATTGGTCTGGATAAGCTTTGTTTGTACCATATTTCTCTGTCTTTTCATGGCGATTGAAGTGGTCACTGGTAGGTGCCATGTATGTCAGCTGGGCTCTTTAAGACTTTAAAAGAAAAAAAAAGAAAGAAGAGAAAGAGAAGAGAAAGAAAAGAAAAGAGAAAAAAACACCAAAAACAAACAAACAAACAAAAAGATCCCCTTCGGAAGTAGATTCTGTGAGGATGCTGTAGGTGGCGCTGTTTTTCCACTATTCCGCAGCCATGGCTGCGTGGCTCCGTTGAGCCCTTTGTAGCTCTGGCCAGGGCGGGAACAAATGGGAGACTGCTGATCTCTTTGGAAAGTCTGAGTGCAGCTACTTTTTCCCAGTTGCCAGCCAAGGGGTCCAAAATTCCCCTGGACTCCCAGCCTGCTGTGCTGAGTGTGCTGGGATGAACCTGTTCCTCCATTGGGCCCCTATCACTTTAGGACTGCTAAAAAAAGCGTGTGCTTTTCTTTTGTCCCGGGGAGCCGGCTGTGAGGACCCGGTGCATTCCCTGGCTCAGATCCTGCACCCTCTGTCTCTCCAATTTCTGATATACTGTGCAATGTGTGTCAGTGCTCCCAGGGCAGATCACCAGGGCTGTCATTTCACGGGCCTGTACTTCCACTCCCTCCCGGCTCTGAATCTTCTCCTCCCGCTGGTGCCCTGGGGTGGGGGAGTGCTTGGTCCCGTCAGGACGCAGCTCCGTATCTTACTCCATATCCGAGTCCTCTCAAGTGTAGATGCAGGCTGGGTGCTGTCCTGTATCTTCTCGTCTCTCTTTTAGGAATAGTTGTATTTGTTGTATTTTCATAAATATGTATGGTTTTGGGAGGAGATTTCTGCCGCCCTGCTCATGCCGCCATCTTCCTGGAACTCTCTCTGTGAGTACTTTTGATAACATTTATTTATTCATTCAACAAATATTCATTGAGTACCTTTTATGTGCCTGTCATTATTCTAAACTTTAAGGACATAGTAATGAAAAGACAAAAATCCTTCTCCATGGAATTTACATTCCAGTGGGAAAGAAATAAAACTAAAGTATTAGATTGTGCTACACAAAATTACCATTTTTGTAGGACAAAAATGGTTTAATATCAATTCTTTGAAATGGCTCAGCATGTTAAACGTATAGTAGATAAGATGGTAGCAAGTGCTGTGGAGAATATGAAAGCCGGATTAGGGGACTGAAGTTTTCTGGGAGAAAAGGTAATCATAGATCTCTCTCTTGTTCATGGCTCTCAGTAGTCTAATGATGCACGTCAAACCTGTAACAAGACCAGCAAGCCTTCCCCTGCCCTAACCTCTGCCTACTTTCTTCAGCCTCATCTCAAACCACGCAGCTCAGCCCCAGCCATACCATCCATCCATCCTACTCTCCCTTGGATGCACCCATTCTTCCTCTCCTGCTCAGATGTCTCTTCAAAAATCTCGAATTTAGTCTTCCACTTGCATTTTTTTCAGTTTCACATCCTGCTTTGATCTTATGCTTAGTTCCTGCTCAGTGTCCTACACTTCCCCCATGTTTCAGCTGTGGTTTGGAAATCAGATGGGACCCCCAGTCCCTCTGGTCTGAGAACACTTCTTACTGGGTTTTATCCCTGTAGTTATTAAGAACATGTCCTAATAGTTCTCAGTCCTGACTACAGATCTTATTCATCTGAAGCTTTTAAAAATTACCCATATCTGTCCATCCAGATTAAGTCAGAATGTCCAGAAATAGATCGCCAATATCAGTATTGCTTAAAAACTACCCCCAGGTAATGTTAAGTTGCTTAAAGCTTTGAGGAACTTTATAAAACATCAGTGCCTGATCCCCAAGCTCCCAAGGGTCTGATTTTATTAGTTCTGGGGTCCAGATGTGCATTGAGATATTTTAATGCTCCTTCAGTGATTCTACTCTGCAGCCATGGCAAGAACAATTGGCTTGAGTAGATTGGTAGACACAAAATGTAAATGGGGAAAATAATAATAGTTAAGTGCAAAGCATGCAGTGCCATGTAGTTTTCTAAGCATTTTTTATATATTCATTCATTTATTCCCAATAATGCTGTTCTGTTCTCCAGTTTAGACAAGACTAAGGACAAATATATCAAATATCTTGTGCAAGATCACACATCTAGCAAAGGTAGAGATCTACACCCAGTGTAGCTCCAGAATCTACCTCCTTAATCACTAATCAGGACTACCTTGCCCCTAAATGGCCGGGAATAGCTCCAAGGTTCTTTTTATATAACACTAAAATATATTTTTTTTGTAGAAACTGACTCATGTCAAATTAAAACAGGAACAAAACTGCATTTATAATTAACTTCCTGTTTATGGTTTGTTCTCATGATAACCCAACAGCAAAGCTGATCCATATGTTCTAACCTGAAGAGGACTCTGCAAATGTAATCAAATCTCGAATTTAGTCTTCCACTTGCATTTTTTTCAGTTTCACATCCTGCTTTGATCTTATGCTTAGTTCCTGCTCAGTGTCCTACACTTCCCCCATGTTTCAGCTGTGGTTTGGAAATCAGATGGGACCCCCAGTCCCTCTGGTCTGAGAACACTTCTTACTGGGTTTTATCCCTGTAGTTATTAAGAACATGTCCTAATAGTTCTCAGTCCTGACTACAGATCTTATTCATCTGAAGCTTTTAAAAATTACCCATATCTGTCCATCCAGATTAAGTCAGAATGTCCAGAAATAGATCGCCAATATCAGTATTGCTTAAAAACTACCTCTTCAAAAATCTCGAATTTAGTCTTCCACTTGCATTTTTTTCAGTTTCACATCCTGCTTTGATGTTATGCTTAGTTCCTGCTCAGTGTCCTACACTTCCCCCATGTTTCAGCTGTGGTTTGGAAATCAGATGGGACCCCCAGTCCCTCTGGTCTGAGAACACTTCTTACTGGGTTTTGCTTAAAAACTTTATGATGATCCAAGGCTGTTTTCCAAGGGTGCCCTTGAAGACGGTAAATCCATGAAATTTTTTCAGTATTTTTAAAAGTAATGGAAATTGCATATGTACCTGGCTCATTCTGATTTAGCACCGTCCAATTAAGACATCAAATTTACTTTTGTCTGGAATTTGGAATTTAGAATACTAAAACTGGCATCTCTGCTAATCTAAAATCTGATTACCAAATGTAAACCTATCCAATTATCTGAAAATAGGAAAATGACTTAGTTATTTATTGGCTGGTTCAGTAGACACAATCTTATACAACATTGGGTACACAGAGGAAGTAATAAAAGAGACTCCTGTGAAAAGGACAAGACAGCCATGATAAATGAATTTTCTCCTTAGGAGAGAGCATGTTAGTGGCAAAGCTATTCACAAACTGTTATTCTCCTTTCTACCCTAGTTATTTA